>JABXJD010002281.1:0-56997 GCA_013375575.1 Percina caprodes
GGAGCAGCTACATCAACAGGACGGACCCAGTTGAGAGTTTCAGTGTAACTAAAATGCCACAATCCGAGAACATACATTTGAGACAGAACGCTATGGGTCTACTGACTTAAAGAACTTAAACAAGTCTGACTATAAACAAGATAAGTAGACAAGTACAACATGCAGCTGCACATGTGCCCCTCTGTCAATCAACACAACATCTCCACTGACACCTACCTTTAGAACATGTCTGCTCGTTGGATATTTCTCCACCCAGTCAGTGTGTCCCTCGATGTACCGAGGAGCAGTCTGTGAAACAAGGCGGGCATTACCCTCTGACTTTTCATCTAGTCGGAAACAAAAATGTACAGTAATAGTTAATATTCATTTGACATCTGAGATTTGACATCTGAACACAATATCGTCACAAAGATTCTGACAAAATGCCTACTCATGGATAGCATACGACCTTGTGGTTTTGTTTATTTTACACTCACCATCAAGTTGAAGACTCAATGTGATGTGTGATATTTTTCTCTCAGACTGATTATCAGCATCATTTCCTTCAAAAACAAAACAGGTTGATTAATTCATTGAAAAACAAAAGAATCTTTGCAAAACATGCTTCAAATTTTCAGCCTTTCACACCACGTAGAAGCCTTTGGAGCATGTCGACTGCTAAAGAACACTTCACTGCTTACTCACTTTTGGTGTCTGTTGAAGACCACTTACCGTTGGATGTTTCATACACCACCTGTAGAATCAAGGTCTCATAGAGGAAAGTGTAGACACTGCAGTTGTCTTTCTTCTCCCCAAACTTCCATTCATTCATCCTGAGGTACAAATGTACAAAAATAGGTTTTTACTTTATTATGTAAAAAAAAGAAAAAAAATAAACTACTGGCCCTCATTTCAAGACTGACAGTTGAGTAGAGTAACGGAGAAAACACTTTTGTGATGAATGCGGTCCAAAGTGCAAGACTTAAGATCCAAACCCATAAAAATCAGAAACTGACATATGCAGCACGGTGACGTGGGTCTCAAGGTTGCCGTCTCCACTTTCAGCCTGTTCAGTTTATCTGAAGTCCGCTTCTGCATCTCCAGTTCGGATATGTGTCTGTAACAGGATCAAAGAAAAGAGTAGCAAACCTTTCTATAATTAAAGTGTCTAAACATGAAAAACAAATTATTCTCAACTCACCGATTATGATCCTCCAAAGCCTCTGTGACTTTTTGCATTTCTGTAAAATCAACAAAATGCCAATAACATATTCAAGTCAAGAAAATATAAATAAATAAATAAATGAATAAATGAATGAATGAATTGGTATTACTAGTTACCTTCCTGACGTGATTTTAGACTTGGTTGGTCTTCAAAGCCTTTTTCTTCAACTGCAATAAGTTCTAATGGACGGACAGAGAAGGTGTTAACAGCTGTTTCACCTTCTATTCTGCCTGTCCCTTATCGACACACCCACACCAACACAGCCTTATTTATCACGAGTCTGACTCATTAGTCCATTTATACAGACAAGGTGGCAACTGGAAAACCACAAGTCATTTTCCCCACAGTAGTCATACCTGTTTCTAATTCACGAATACAGTCGTCCAAACTTTTTATCATCCCATCTGCTTCCTCAATCATTCCTCTCGACCTCTGTTGCTCATTCTGAAAAGATGAAATATGTCTTTAAAACCTCTTAACACCCACACAGACAATTTATAGTCAGAGTAGGTCTAGACCACACACATATATAGTTTACAGAGAGCCAACATCTCCCCCAAGAGCACGCATTTGGTGTGACAGTGGAAGAAACCTTGAACAGGTGGACGGCCAGGGGTAGGAGAGAGAAATAGAGATGCATAGCAACTACAATAATACCCAACTATCATATTTATAAAGAAATGTGACCAATAAATGTATTGCTGTAGGTATAATGTAATGACATGATACACTGTGGCAAATTAAATGGGGATGATTGGATGGGAGTTTATTTGGTTACAAATCTTCTGCAAGTCAGATTTAAGACTTTTAAAAACCTTCATGATTGAAAGGAAGACCTATAGCACGCCATAAAAGTACAACAAAACGCAGAGTCACAACAGCATTTGCAAGGTAAATAAAATTATTAAAATTGAATAAAAGCAACACAAAGAAAAAAAATCTGTACATATATGACAAATTATATTTGGACTAGCGAAAGAAAGAATTACAACATCGCAGACTAAAACAACAGTTTGGTGAGCATTAGAGGTAGCGTTACGTGGTTGTAGGAACATTTTAGACTGGTTTAAAATGATCTAAAACCTAGAACACAGTACCTTTGTGAATTTAAAGTGCTCATATTATGCTCATGTTTAGGTTCATAATTGTATTTACAGGTTAGGAAGAATAGGTTTACATGGTTTGATTTTCAAAAACACCATATTTTTGTTGTACAGCACATTGCTGCAGCTCCTTTTCACCCTGTGTTGAGCGCTCTGTTTTCGCTACAGAGTGAGGCATCTCACTTCTGTACCATGTTTGTTGGGAGTCACACATGCGCAGTCCTTAGGTAAGCACTACTAGCCAGTCAGAAGCAGAGCATGAGGGTGTGCCACGCTAGCAGCTAGGCGAGCATTATAACGTGTGTTACAAAGTGACGCACGTTCGTCACGAAAGTAAAGACTGGACTACAATCGGGCTGTTTGGAGCAGTTTGCGAACAGTGTTTTCTGTTGGAGATGGTAAGTCCCTTTGGGGGGACTTTGGGCTTTTGCACTTTGTAAACCTAGAACGAAGACAAATAAGATATATAACACAATAAAGGGAAAAAGCCAAAAAGCTTAAAATGAGCACTTTAAGACTTTTAAAAAAGGACTAAAATTTACATTTTTTTAATTTTAGACTTTTTAATACCTAGGGGAAATACTGAATAGGAATGATAACGTTGAAACCTAACAGGTGCAACAAAGCTGACAGAAGACTCAGGAAGATGTCTAATCAGCCAGATTAAAAAAAAACAAACTGTGTGGGTGTTTAGAACCTTTACTCTTGATCCCTGATGTTATTATTCAGTATTGCTGTGTGAAGGATCTTACCAGATTAGCCTGCACAAGATTGGAGTACAACACCTCCTTCATTTCATGCGACTGAACTTTGCTCAACTTTCTGAAACAGTTATGTCTCTCTTTTAGTTTGGCACCAAAAGATTTGAGCTGTGAATTCAAACAGACACAGTGAGGGGCAGATCATTATGCTACATCTACAGAATTAACAAAAGGTATCCACTACACTAATTTTTTTTTTCCTTTTAACAAAATGACAATCATAGTTAACATGTCAAAGTACATAGTCATCATGGTAATTAAGAGGAAAAAAATTGCAATTTGAAAAAAGTACATTGAGTTATCCTTTTAATACCTCTTTCTCTGAAGAATTTCTCACTTCTTCCCACAAAGGTCTATTAACAATCTTCAGTGGTTTGTCTAGGTCCCGCATTTGCTCCTTCAACCTGGGGAGAGAACAAAACAGACCTGCTTTAGAACTTCAGTTCAGTTTTTAACTTCTAATAACAGTATCTACCTATGCCACTTTCAAATTTTATTCTGTAATTTCTGGCACACTGCCAAACAAGATATGCTGCTTTTAAGTACTTCCTTTGGGAGTTTTCTATACTCGGAATTAAAGTGGCCATGCCTGACCTAAAATGAGACATGAACACCTCTCAGCCAAGAAAACCATGTGACATTCAGCCACAGCCGACAAACTACTAGAGCGGTCAATCTTCCTCTATAATACAATTCGAATTTTTTAATTCTAATATTTAATGCTGAATTGCAGCCTGTGAAATAATATGTACAACACTACTCAGGCTTATGCATTGTCAATGCCACTACAAGTATGCGGTTGTTGTTAAACGTACTGTCCACTAAAGAGACTTCTAACATTAGCCTCGCCTAGAGGACCTGCACGCAACTTTGTTTACATTCATATTGGGGTGGCAGTAGTCCGTAGGGAGTTGGGCTGGGAACCGGAAGGTTGCTGGTTCAAGTCCGTTCGGACAAAGTATGGTGGGAAACTGGTAGCTGGAGAGGTGCCAGTGACACTGCCAATGTGCTCTTGAGCAAGGCATCAAACCCCCAACTGCTCTGGGCGCCTTTCCATGGGCAGCCCCCTCACTCTCTCCATTAGTGCATGTATAGGACCTGAGCATGTGTGTGTAATTCAGGCCTGTGTGTAATAACAACAGATTAAAAATATAGTCCCCTTGTGGGATTAATAAAGTATAATAAAAATTCCACCACGAGCACACAGCGACAAACACAAATCAACAGATAACTGAGTAATGAAACACTATCTAACAAGTGTAGTGAAGCGGCTCTGTTGTAAAGGCTAACGGTGCTCGGTTAGCACAATGACGTCATGTTAGAAAGCACAGCTGAAACCATTTGTCAAGTAAACGGGCAAGTAAACGCCACTAAGGGCAAATAAAATGACCCACTCCTCCGTTCAGGCATCATGGTATAATTGTTATTATTGGTATATTATTGTTCACTGCCCCGCTGGAGAATGCTTGTTGAATGCTTTGATTTCATTGTGTCGCTGGCCAATCAAGAATTAAGTTGGTGCTTGACACTTTGACGTTTTTTCCAGAAATAAAAAAAGATGCTTTAAATGCTTTCAAGATGTTATTTTTTCTTAATATAGGTTTGATGCTTTTTAATGCTATTTTTAGAGTTTGTTGCATGTTCTTTACGGTGCTTTTGACATTGTTTTGTTCACTTTTTAAATTTATTTTTATTTTGTACTTTTAACAAAAGTTTGACTTTTCCAATGTCTTTTATTAATGTTTTTGAAAAAAACTATTTTATAAAGGCCAGTAAAAATTTACTTTGGGCAAGTAATATTTTTTTCCCTTGACCGACTGGACAAGTGACCTTTACGGTCAAACCCTGTAAATGTGTTATGAAATCTTGACTGTACACACCTCCACCATCTCTGTAAGGTTGAGGACATCTGTCTCATACACCATCTGTTTAGGAATGTGCCTGTCTTTCAATAAAAGGTGTTCGATCTGTGTCTCTCAAAGCTGCAAAAACAAAATAAAAGGCAAGTCATTACATTTGGTCATTGTTTTTCATATATTCCTTTTAATATTAATGAAAATTAACCTACTCTGCCAGGAAGGATGCTTTGCCGAGGATTATGGATGACAAAGTCTATGTTGAAGAGTTGAAAGAACTCTAACAATGTAATGGTGCCATCATCGAGTTTCTGTAATCAAAACATTGAAGGCAATAAATCACAAACGTAAATTAAATTAAATATTTGTATTTTTTTTTTTTTTTAAATAAGTTAATAATATACCCTCTGAACATCATTGGCGTGGTCTTCTAGCTGGGATTCAAACAGGCTTTGTTTGTAAGCTGGAAAAATAAAAACAATTGATTTTCCAGAATTATGTCAGGAAGGTACCACTAAACAAGGATCTTTATACTAGACCAGAGTATCTGAAGGTTTCACAAGGTCAAATTTAAGACTTTTAATTACCTTTTAAGACCCTTACGAATTAAATTTAAGACCTTTTATCAAAACATCAACTGAGCCCTAAATTCAAAAAAAAAAAAAAATTAAAAGTTTTTTCAAACCAATCGCTAAACTTGCACTTCCCGAAGCTGAAGAATTAAAATCAGTTTTATGTCTATGGTACAATCCAAAAAGACTTGCGCCAATAACACAAAAGCTGATTTCCTGCAATATAAGTTGCATGTTGGTCTCATTTGTAGTCGTAATATATCAAAATTATATTTGGATGAGCAAAAGAAATACAGCTACAACAGAATAAAAAATAAATTAAAAAAAGAGCATCTGAGGTAGCTTGCATGGATGTAGGAAAATGAAGACCAGTTTGAAATGATTTAAGACATAGAACACAAAACATTCAGCAAATTTTCATTTTAGAATTTTTAAGTCCCACTGAGTGAGTTTATAACTTACTTGATTCAAATGTAGCTTCACATCTGATGCTGGCTGTGTGACTGCTGTTGGAGTAATCTGTGGTCTGTGTAGTCATGCTTGGAACTGTAGAAACGTTGCTGTCACACTCCACAACATGAGACTGAAATCCCTGGCAACAAATAAGACAATAGAAAACATAGAAAACAGTCTACAAGAAAGTGTAATATAATATACTATAAATTCTCAAATAAAAGTCGGTATTCAAGTGAAGAGGTGAACTACTGATTGTCTGCTTATGATATGGTAACAGATCGGTTTTCTATAGGCATTGTTGCTACGTGGTAAAAACAGCCATAGCAAATAACCCCTGTATTTCCATTTTATTCCCGTTAATTCCCATGGAATTAAATTTGGAAACCATAATTGCATAATCTACTCTATGTTTTTAAGTGTGAATGAGTTACCATCAATGAAGCTCAACAATTCCTGACGTGTTTTTTTTTTTTTTTAATTAAATCGACAAATGGTAATAGTTAGTAAATACAAACCAAATAACTTTTAGAGAAGAACTCAGAGCAGCATATTGGTGAGAATAACATGACTAAGTATTAATAAAATCAATCAAGGAATCAAGGAAATGTACACAATCCTCAAATTATCAGGACCACAGGTAAACATGGAGGAAGAATTGAGTTTGCATCAACAGGAAATTAATCAGTGAATAATAAAGATCGATAAATGTATTAGGAAACAGGGAGGTTTCCCACTAAAATGTGATGATATACAGTATTTTTAAGGAGATAAAGGAATATACAGAT
Organism: Percina caprodes; assembly: GCA_013375575.1. Classification (NCBI taxonomy): domain Eukaryota; kingdom Metazoa; phylum Chordata; class Actinopteri; order Perciformes; family Percidae; genus Percina; species Percina caprodes. The sequence continues at coordinate 6,738 of JABXJD010002281.1, forward strand.
AAGTTAAAAGGTAAATAAAGACCCTTTCATTATTTGAGAACATAAAATACTTGACCTACCATTTCAACATCAGTGGTTGCCACGGTGGATACTTTCAGTCTCTTCTCATCCTCCACATTATCTGCTGGCAAAGGTCTCTTTTTTCCACTGACGGCACTAATCAAGTCCTTTTCAAATACATCTTCCTCTAAAAGCTCATCCATGTTGAACTCTTGGGAAGCACTCACTTTTTCACTGGCTTTCTGAGGACTCATTATGTCCAAGGTTTCAGACATATCTTCATAGCTACCAAGCTCTTCATTATAAATATCGCTCATATTATCGACAAAGTTGCTCAGTTGATTAGTAACATTGACAGGAACTGTCCTTTGGTGTTTGTCCATAGAATTCCCCTTTGGATCATCCGGTTTGCTTTTTTGGGGGAGTTTTGCCTTAAAAATTCCCATTGACAGTCTTGACATAAGTTGTTTAGTCTTCAAGTTGAAAGGAGTTGTGGTAGCAGAGGGTTGTTCTCCTTGCATAAGACATTGAGCTTGTGTATTTTCTTCTGTGTTTACCAAACCCATCTCAAGTTGAGACTCTGTTACAGGTAGGGATTTTGTTTTGTCGATTGAGATTTTGTCCATGTCCGGATCCAGGTGAGGCAAGGGTGCTGTGCGGCTGTCCATGGCAATAGTATCAGGAGCGGTACTGACCATGTGACTCAAACGCCTTACTTTTGACTTAAGATCGGCTAGACTCATCCGTCTGGACTTTCCTGAAGGTGCAGTATCAATATCATGGTCAACAGCACAGGGTGAACTCACCATCTTCTGTGATAAAGTACAAGTTAGATTTTTTGATATGGGTTCCTTACTGGTGTCAGTTTCATTTGAGTAAGGAGAAACGGGAAGGTTTAGGATTTCCACTCCGCCTGGGTTGGATGATCCCAGTGCTTCATTTCTTTGTTGAGGAGTTGCCTCGGTTTTCTTCAAATGGTCAGGATTGGGGTACAAGTCCTGTGAAGAAGAAAGGCATTTAGGTGGCTCACCTGTATACGTTTGTCCCAAAATTCCGCCAGTTTGAGCTTCAGTCATGTTCATGCTTACATCTTCATCTGGACCTTCTGTCATGGTGTTATTCGCTGGCCTCTCCAAGACAGCTGAAACCAAACCTAAAGCTACCTTTTCAGTATCCACATCAGGCTTCTGTGATTTAAGTTGGTCCAGTAAGCCATCTGTGTCTGGAGTTTCTTGAGGGGACGGTGCAGCAGGAGCCACTGCTCCAGCCCAGGGGGCACTCATCTTACACAGGGAGTTTTTAAACCCTGGATCCAAAGTGTGTGCGGATTGGTTTGATTGGTCTGCGCACGGATGATGCGTCTTCTTTGCAGATAAAGGAAAATCCGCATCTTCATGGGTGAATAAAATATTAGAATCTCGGTGTGGAAGAAGTGACTCTGATACTGAATTGCTGGCAATATTTACAGCGAGACATTGGGTCACATCCATAGCTGCATCATTGTCAGTGAACCTCGTCGTCTTCTCTTCACCAGCAGGTAAAATGACCTCATCTGGGTGTGACTGCAGTTTTAAATTGGTGGCAATGTTTACAGTGTGACTTCTTGTCACATCCATAGCTGCATCAGTTGTGTTGAATCTCATGGTTTTCTCACCACAAGCAGGTAAGGAGTCCACAATTTGCTGCGACTGCAGTTTTAAATGGGTGGCAATGTTTACAGTGTGACTTCTTGTCACATCCATAGCTGCATCAGTTGTGTTGAATCTCATGGTTTTCTCACCACAAGCAGGTAAGGAGTCCACATTTGCTGTGACTGAGTTTTAAATTGGTGGCAATGTTTACAGTGACTTCTAGTCACATCCATAGCTGCATCAGTTGTGTTGAATCTCATGGTTTCTCACCACAAGCAGGTAAGGAGTCCACATTTTGCTGTGACTGGAGTTTTAAATTGGTGGCAATGTTTACAGTGTGACTTCTGGTCACATCCATAGCTGCATCAGTTGTGTTGAATCTAATGGTCTTCTCTTCACCAGCATGTAAAATGACCTCATCTGGGCGTGACTGCAGTTTTAAATCGGTGGCAATGTTTACAGTGTGACTTCTGGTCATATCCATAGTTGCATCAGTTGTGTTGAATCTCATGGTTTTCTCTCCACAAGCAGGTAAGCAGTCCATATTTTGCTGTGACTGCAGTTTCAAATGGGTGGCAATGTTAACAGTGTGACTTCTTGTCACATCCATAGCTGCATCATTTGCAGTGAATCTCATGGTTTCCTCTCCACAAGTAGATAAAAAGTCCAGCTTTTGGTATGAGGGCAGTGCCAAATCACTGACAAAGTTTACAGTATGACTTTGTGTCATATCCATACAGGCATCGTCAGCAGTAAACTTCACCGTTTTCTCTCTGCAGTCATCTTCAGCATTAAACTTGACCTGAGGAAGACAACCATATCTTTTATTAGTACAAACTAGTAAGATCAATGTTGTTCTTTACACCTTAACAAGTGTGTTTATTTTGGGAGATGAGAATAAATTAATCACTTAAGAGGGATTTATGTTTCTGTGGAAGCTCACCCTAGCCTACATAAGTGGACTGAAGTCTAAAGATGCAGTATTCAGGACAAGTAGGTGGTATAGTGATTTGTTCAAAAAATCAAATTGAGCAAAGCTTTAAGCTCACCTGATTTCGTTGCACCAATGAGGTATCCATACCTGAATGTGAAGATGGAAAATAAGTAAGAAGCCATTCAAACACAAAGAAAAACTCAAATTCCAATATTTAAGCATTATTAAACTGAATTGAAGCACTCAGTGGGTTTTTCTTATTTCGATCCTTACAATTTTTGTTCTGTTGCCTTTGCTGTCAAAACATTTGAAGGGATTGGTGTTTCCATACCTTTAGGGAATGGTCCCAGTGTTTTATTGTTCTGCTGTTGTGAAGTCATCTCTGCTTTCTTCAAACTATCACTTTGGGGGTAAATGTCTTGTGGGGAAAAGACACTGAGGAGTTTCATCTATATCTGAGTCCTAAAATGCGGCCTGTTTGAGCTTCAGTCATGTCCATGCTTACGTCATCTTCTGGACAGATTGTCCCTCCATTCAATGACTCTCCAATGCTGTAGTGTGCAGCTGTAGGGGTCATCCTTTCGACCAGAGGATTAACACTGGGCCCACTTGGTTTTGAGAGGCTGTAATTAAAGCTTGGATCCACACTGCATGCTGATGAAGATCGGTTTCTAGGCAGACCACATGTCTCAACTTCTTGTTTCTTCACAGGAAGACCTGATTCCGCAATATTTAGGGTGAGGCACTGGGTCTTATCCATAGAGGTATCATTTGCAGTGAGCTTAAAGATTTTCCCTCCACATATGGACAAACCGTCCACATTTTGAAACGACTGCAGCTCGAAACCAGTGGCAATGTTTACAGTGTGACTTTGTGTCACATCCATACATGCATCATATGCAGAAAACCTCTCAGGTTTCTCTCTGCAGTCATCTTCCGTATCAAATTTGACCTGCGGAAGAAAAAACACATCGATCTTGATATGAAATTTTAAATTAGCATTTCTAATTCACTTAATTCACCTAACTATTAAATGAAAATATAGTATTCTACCATTTCTAAAATAAATAAATGCAATCACTGTGATTCTGCATAACTTGGTAAAATGTTTTTATTTCAGGTGAATCAGTATATGACAAACATTACAGACCAAATGAAACTCTAAAACGTAACGTCTTTAAGCTTACTTGATTTCTTTCCACCTTTGTCTTCAAAGATGGCTTCAATGCGGTCTCCATACCTATTATGTGAAGGGGATTAAATAAAGAGGGAAATTAGCTAAATCAATCATACCCAGATTCCACCATTTTACATATAATTAACTAAATTAATTTAGAAGTTGTTCTTAGTCCTAAACATGTTATAAAATATATGTTTTAAAGTACATACAGTACATCATTCACATAACCAAAACAAATTTTTTTTTCTCAAATGTTTTGGTTAATGGTCTCATTTCAAGTTTTGTAGACTACATTTGAGGAGGGGAAAAAAAAGAGAGGAAGGTTTGTAGTGTCCTTACCAGCACGATTAGATGACCCCAGTGCTTGCTGTTCTTCTGTCCTGAAGTCATCTCTTGTTTCTTCAGACCTTCACAGCGGGAGTACATTTCTTGTGTGGAAAAAGACACTGGAAAGGATCACCTGAGGCGGTGGGCCCTATTATGCGGCCCGTCTGAGCTTTAGTCATATCCATGCTCACGTCATTTTCAGGACAGACTGTTCCTCCATTAAATGATTTTTCAACACTCCTGCATGTAATGAGGGACTGACATCCTTTCCCAACATTACTTTGAAGCAGGGGCAGGGAGCCGTTTGTGTCAACAGTTTCTTTAGAGGATGCTGCAGCAGAAGGTTCCGCGCTGGCAATTGCAGGATTACCAATGGAGGCGCCTGGTTTAGAGAGACTTGAAAGGAAGTCTTCAAATCCTAGATCCATAGCACTAGCTGACGAGCCAGGCGCACCACCGGCCTCACGCTCCTCCAGAGATGAAGCATTGGCCATTTTCCACGAGTGTGAATGATGTCCAAGTTTTGGTTCGGAGGTGGTAATAAACTACTGGCAATGTTGACTGTGTGACTCTGAGTCATATTCATAAACTCATCACCTGCAGAGAACATTATTGTTTTCTCTTTGCAATCATCTTCTGTATCACAGTTGGCCTGAAGAAGAAAAGACATTAAAGAGCATAAAAAAACATTTTGAAAACTAAACTAGTTTGTTTCAGTTAATGTCAGTACGACAATTATTTTCACACTTTGGCAAGATAACAAATTTACTGTAACAGAAAAGTAAACTAATTATAAAACTCACCTTGTGTCTTAGATGGGAAGCATGTACAGCCGGATTCTTCAAGGATGTCATATCTAAATTTGGAAATTCAAATGTAATAAGATGCTACTTGAACTGTATTCAATCATAAGTTGTAAAATATCGGTATCCCCAAAACACACAAGACATTGGATCTGCCATAACCAATTGCTAATGTTTGGTCGTGATGCATGTCATGCGCAACAAGAGGGGAGACTGACAAGGCTTATATTTAGCATTAGCATCACTAGCATTAGCCTCATAGCGTTAGCCTTAGCCAACTCCTTCACCACTAAAAGAGTGAGCAGAAAATCAAACTTTTCCCGAACCTCATGGGGAGGAGGGCCACAACATCATGGCCACCAAGAAAACTCAGCAAAGATTGTTCTTTGTCGGGCTTTAACTTCTAGATATTTGGCAGCGTTGCCACAATAGACTGAATGGCTTCGCTCGCACGTCCGCCATTACGGCACTACAGCTCTAGCCACGGCCTCAACGTCATTGTTCTCAGCCACGCCCTCTGTTCGCTGAATGGACCGGTTAAAATTTGGCCGGAGAGAACCCAAGAATATACTGCAAACCCAGACGTGTACTGAAGGGAAATGAATATTGAGTTGAAGTACGTAGGAAGGCGTAGCCAGGCTAGTCACTCCCCCCTGTACCAACGTCACTCGGTACATAACGTTATCTTAGACCTCACAATGCTTTGTGTTGCTCACTCCCGCCAAGTTATTGTTCATAAGACATGAGTGACACATGCAGGTAGGCCAAGGCGAGAAGAGGGAGGATAGCCTACTTATTTATATAAAAAAAAAGTCACATTTGAATAGTAATTTCAGCATTCGAATAGTATTGATTTTTTTTACTATTTGAATTCTATTCAAATTTTGGTATTCGTTTCAACAGCCCTACAACACATCAGTCAAATCATCAGTTATTAGTTACTACAAAATTCAATACCTTTTGGGTTGAATGATGCCAGTGTTTTACTGCTTTTCTGCTGTTGTTTGGTCTTCTCTGATGTCTGTGACACTCTGTTTGAGCTGTTTGTGTCAACAGTTTCCTTAGAGGATGCTGCAGCAGAAGGTTCCGCTCTGGCAATCGCAGGATTACCAATGGAGACGCCTGGTTTAGAGAGACTTGAAAGGAAGTCTTCAAATCCTAGATCCATAGCACTAGCTGACGAGCCAAGCGCACCACCGGCCTCACGCTTTCTCTCCTCCAGAGATGAAGCATTGTCCATTTTTCCACGAGTGTGAACAATGTCCAAGTTTTGGTTCGGAGGTGGTAATAAACTACTGGCAATGTTGACTGTGTGACTCTGAGTCATATTCATAAACTCATCACCTGCAGAGAACATTATTGTTTTCTCTTTGCAATCATCTTCTGTATCACAGTTGCCCTGAAGAAGAAAAGACATTAAAGAGCATAAAAACAACATTATGAAAACTAAACTAGTTAGTTTCAGTAAATGACAGTATGACATAGAAGGATTATTTTCAGACTTAAAACTTTGGCAAAATGGGAAATTCACTGTTACAGAAAAGTAAACCAATTATAAAACTCACCTTGTGTCTTAGATGGGAAGCATGTACAGCCGGATTCTTCAAGGATGTCATATCTACATTTGGAAATTGAAATGTAATAAGATGCTACTTGAACTGTATTCAATCATAAGTTGTAAAATAATATCTGAATCCCCAAGACACACAAGACATTAAGTATTATTGACTAAATCAATAATCAGTTATTAAAAATTCAATACCTTTAGGGTTGAATGATGCCAGTGTTTTACTGCTTTTCTGCTGTTGTTTGGTCTTCTCTGCTGTCTGTGACACTCTGTTGTCAAACCGGGAGTACATTTCTTGTGTGGGAAAAAGACACTGGAAAGGATCATCATCAGTGACTCCCAGCATGCAGTCTGCCTGAGCTTCTGTCATATCCATGCTTAAATCATCTTCTGGACAGAGTGCACTTCTGTAAGATAAATCACCAGTCTTCCTGGATGTATTAAGTGACTTCTCCATCACAGCTGAAACTGAAGTTGGAGCCTGATTTTCTTTATCCACATCAGCCCTTTTAGTTTTAATCTGGGCCAGAGAGCGGTTTGCTTCTTCAGAAGGCCGGAGCAGGCTTCATTCTTGTGACGACCAGGCTAGGGCTGGGGCCACTTTGTTTAGAGTGACTGTCAAGGAAGTTTTCAAATTCAGTGTCCAAAGAAGGCACTGATGAGGATATATTTCTGCCATGGATCCATTATTTACAGTGAACATCGCCGTTTCTCTCTTCTAGCGGGTAAAGGTCATAGTTCTGGAGGGAAATATCTCCAAGTAATTCTGCATCACCGGCAATGTTTATCGTGTGACTATGGGTCATGTCCATGCATTCATCATCTGTAGAAAACATCACAGTTTTCTCCCTAAGCCACCCACGGTATCAAAGTTGACCTGGTGAAGAGAAGTAGCTTCATGTCAGCAACAAAACAAACACTATACAACTATCAAGTTTTACATCAAAACCTCTCATGAACATAATAATGAAGCATTTTAATAATATCTTACATACAGTCATAAGAACGCATTTTAACCAACGTGACTTCAAGCTCACCTTATGCCCTTGTTGAGAAGCATGTAGAGGAGCATTCAATAGGGTTTCCATTCCTAAATTTCAAGACTTGAATTTAGTAAGTCATCTTACACTGTAACATATAGTGTGAGCATGTGTTAATAGTTGTCTTAAAGTAAAAAAATTTAAAAAGTATCCTACCTGTAATTGGTTGAATCCCATCTTCAGTGAGGGCCACCTGGACCCTTATGAAAGGAAACACATGATATTGCTGTTGTTAATACAGAACATTTTGACTGGTTTGGTAAGAATACAAGTCAAAGATAAGAATCTAAAATCAACGGTTTTGTCAATGCTAGTGAGGTCAACAGCTGAATATGTAGCACTTGAAAGGATCAAGTCACCTTACCGATTTTTTGTGGCTGCCGCTGCTGTGAAGTAACAGAGGACACATTTTACAAGGTTTTCATATATGTATAGGACATCTTTGTTTATCACATAGTTATACATACTTACTTGTCATTATTAACTCTTGTAAAGGATTTTGGCAGGAGAAGTATTTTTCCATCCCTGGAAAAGATAAAATACCGATTAGGTTTAAAAGGCCAGTGCCCTTGTGGAAAATGAAGCATGACTTGTTTTCTAGTGTCTCACTTTGAGAACAGGAGAACATTGTTGGCCGGGGCAAAACTGACTCTTCTTGAATTCCTCTTTTCCACTGGTTTGGCACACTCCACCTAAGTGAAAATAAAGTAAAAATTCAAACCATAAACAAAATTATTACCACTGAATTGTATCCTTGGGGTGAGAATTGATACTTAAAAAAATATAGTATGGTTGGAGCTTCAATTGAATTACATTAAAAATGCCCAATTTTAGATATAAAATGTTAAAGCAGTCCAGTTACCACGTTTTCCTGTTGCACTGGGTCAGAGAATTTCATTGATGATCTCTGTGGAGCTTTCAAAATCTAAAAATAAAGAAAATTGCAGACATTATGGTTCAGGTCCATAATTTGTTCACAGTTTTTATTTTGAAGTATAAATTATTTTTAGCACTGACCGAAGAAATGCGCCGCTTGGTGAATCCACTGCCTTCACTGTAACAGAGGATGAAACACAGCAATCAGCTCCGTATGTGCATGTAGGACGTTTATTATTATAAACAATGTGAATACAGTCAACCATCAAAATCCCCAAATTATTGTTAATGTCAGGTCTATAGATGGCCTTTAAGTAATCTGCAGTCTGCTTTGAGGTTCAGGGGCAACGCACATGTGCTTTCTCCCAACATAACATAATTGTCACTCACTCATTCTTAGCAGGATCCAGAGGCTCCATTTTCAACTGTGAACAAAGGAAAACAGAGCTTGATACAGCAACTAACAATATTGAGTCGATATAATCTTGCACCCTTACTACCATAAAGTATATGAATCAATTTAAGCCTTTTCAGTGACATATATGCAACATTTGCCTGACCATTCTTTACATTTAACTTGAGCATTCAATTAACAACCAAAGATGAGTTTTTTTTGGTGGAATAACTGGTAGCTCAGGTGCAAGGTTGACTTAGACCAGTGATCTTCATTAGGGAGTCCGCGACCCCTAGGAGGTCCTCAGAGTCATTGCAGGGGGGGGGCCTACGAAATTATTGTTTAAGATTTTTTTGAACATTTCTTTCCCCCCCAAAATTAAAATGTATCTTAAAATATTTACATGAGTCCAACATGTTATTAGGAAAGATAATCGGCCTATTCCTCAAAAACAACCTCAACAACATTGATAAGTTTACTGGCCTGCAGAGTAGCCACTATGGTAGCCATCAGTTAAGCTTATGGATTCACGGTTTGACATTAAAACATGGTGATATATGAATATGTAAATTATTTTATTAAACTTATTATAGGGCACCATAAAAGGGTATGTGTATAAACGTAAGGCCAACCTACACGTTATTGTAGGCCCAGTTTATTATGAAACTCATTTTTATACAATATATGTATTAGGGTGTCACTGCTCGTCTCGCTTTCAGGTTAGGGTCCTTGGCCTAAATAACATTGAAGAACCCTGACAGACTATTCTTCAGAAGTCATGATAAGCTTGCCATGTTTGTTTATTTATTTAAGAAGGACAATGCACATTAATTAACATGAGCATTTGTGTCCAATATGTAAATATGCCAGATTTAGCCATACATGCAAATTTTTATCCGCAGTCACTGGCAGGTTGATGACATTAAAAGAAAATATACAAGAGCACGTAAACACATAAGCTGATATGTAATTGATAAAATTAACTGATAGATAGATAGATAGATAGATAGATAGATAGATAGATAGATAGATAGATAGATAGACAGATAGATAGATAGATAACACAGCACAATAAAAACAAATACACATTAAGCACAACCAAAGCTTACAAAGTTATAACTTCATCAAGATTATGCAACATTCGCCCCAGGGTATTAAAGGTCCCATGGCATGAAAATAATAATGTATACTTTATTAATCCTACAAGGGGAAATTTACAATTTACAATTTACATTCTGTTGTTATTACACACAGGCCTGAATTACACACACATGCTCAGTACCTAGACATGCACTAATGGTGAGATGTCAGAGTGAGGGGGCTGCCCATGGACGCGCCCCAAGCAGGTGGGGGTTTGGTGCCTTGCTCAAGAGCACCTTGGCAGTGCCCAGTAGGTGAACTGACACTTCTCCAGGTACCAGTCCATCACCATACTTTGGTCCGTATGTTAACTTGAACTGGCGACCCCCCGGTTTCCAACCTAACTTCCTACTGCCACCCCAATGTCACTTTATCAGATTTTTTACCATTAATAGGAGTTCCCCCAGCCTGCCTATGGTCCCCCAGTGGCTAGAAATGGTGAAAGGTGTAAACCGAGCCCTGGGTATCCTGCTCTGCCTTTGAGAAAATAAAAGCTCAGATGGGCCGATCTGGAATCTTGCCCCTTATGAGCTCAAAAGCTACAGACTCAGAAATGGCACATACTAAGGAAGGCTCATTGTGGGACTGGCTCTAGTGGCTGTAATTCTGCACCAAGGCTGGATTTTGGGAAAGGGACTTAAGACACAGTATTAGGGGACCACTGAGGCCTATATAAAAGCATCCAAAGAGCACCATGTCATGGGACCTTTAAATGTTAGGATCGACACACAACTGAAGTGATCAACTAACGCATAAGTGCGATGTTGGCTGTATATGGATTCCCCTTCAACAGCTAACGTCAACTAGCTAACGTTAGAAGTTTGATATGTTAACGCTACTTGCACCGCTTATTGTATCTGGAAAATTGCACCAAACTTCACTCAAAAAAAATCGGTCAATTTGTTAAGCGAAATAGTAAATCGATGTTAGGTGGGTATGCATTTCCTTTTTGTCAACAATACAACTTTCCTTCAAAAAATGTAATGACTTCCTATTTATCTTCATTCATTACAGAAAAACAATCTGACGTTTAGCTACATTACTTGTTTCACCATGGTTAGCTAACTAACGCTAACGTCTGTCTGCCACTGACAATATGAACATGAAAAACAAAAAAAGCATACAGCGCATACCTTGTAGTTGTAATGAGTTTAATTCCTCGTCGGATACGATTGTATTCTTCTTAATGTACGTTAACTTAAAGTACTTTTCATGCTTATTTTTTTTAGCTCAGTCGATGTGCGAACCTGCAAGCTCCAGCTAACGTCAACGAGCCGCCCTCGATCAGATGTATAATGCTAACGTCTTTAGTTTTGAATTTAGCCGCCTCCACGCATGCGCATTTCACTATTCTAGTTTCGACTTCTGTTAGCTAGCTAGCTATCGTTAAAGTCAGAGACGGTTTAGAGATTTTGGTAAAGTTAACTCAACATATGCAAATACAAAAAAGAATACATAAAACGCTTAGCTCAACTTAATCAAAAAATACAACACATCTGACGACCAGAAGCGAAAAGTAGTTCTTCATACAGGAAATAGCGTATTCAAACCGGAATTGATCATAGAGGGTGGGACGTTTTTAAATTGCGGGTCGACCGACTGTTGACAAATCTCGTCGCATTAACTTATCCATAAAGGTATGTAGTTAATGTTGTGTTATTGAATCATTTCACACATTTGTATGTTGAATGATTAACTAGCACTTAAGATCAGCTGATTATACGCTTGATATGTTACTTCTTATTCATTTATTTTTTAAAGTTTTGCGCCGAATGTTGTATTTGGAAAGAAGCACCAAACTCCATTCAAAATCCGTCCATTTTTATGTTCTCGCAATGTCACATATAGGGTTCGGTAATCCATGATTACGCTCTTGAATCTTTAGAATACCCATAAACAGAACATGTCTGAAAATTGTAGTTGAACAGCTTTTCTTCTTTTTCTTCATACAGGTGCCTTTCTGGCCTCTTTATTAATCGCACAACAGATTGTCTGCAATGTCTTCAAAAATTCCAAGAGGTGAGCATGTTAGCTGTTTTTTTTGGCGCTTTATTGGTGATAATATTAATGTGTATCTTAATTTTATATAGCTAGTCAAACAAACCTGATGTATGATTAACAATATTGTGTGTTTTCCAGGTGTGCAGTTACCTGCAGGAACGAAAAAAAACGGTCACAAACCTGAATCTAGAGACACCGCAACTGTATCTGCATCAACAAATGCCCAAAAATTAGATGGCATCCTTAAAACTCAAACTGAAAACGTGCCAAAGTAAGACATTTCTAATCAACTCTATACTCTATGTGTTTGCTTAACTGTTAATGTTATTGAATTGCATTTTTCACTTTTGTCTTCCAGAAATGTTGCTCTAAAGGTTCACAAAGGGTAAGATGTATATTGTATTGCATTTCCTGAACATATTGTGGGCTTTAACCTTTTTTCACAACTCTATGTTGCACCTGTCTGTAGGATCTCCACCAGGTATGGGCGACAGGCAGAGGTCAAGGAGCAAAATCAGCATCTGATGGCTACCAATGAGGAGCTGCAGAAAAATCTCACAGAGATACAGGTGCAGGGATGGATTTTGATAAAAAATGTGTAGGATTGTAACAAAGTTTTTTTGCTTATACTTCTCCTGGCGGGAGAAGTTCACTTGTCTTTGTTGCCCACTGCAATTGTAACTCATTTTTTTTCTTGTTATATTGCAGCAAAGAGTAGCTGAGTTGGAGCTGCAGTACAGTGACCTTGTAAAAGAGAATACAGACGTACAGAAAAAACTGAAGGACTGTCACATACTCCTCGTCTCTGCCAATATAGACCCAGGTGAATATCTATCACCATTTTCATAATGTGTTTTTTCTTGGCTTAAGTTCAGTTGTTGCTTGATGGAAAACATCACTTTCATTTTTAGTTTTAGGAGAAAGGGTTGGTGAAGCTTCACGAAATAATGAAGATCAAAGAAAAGAAGTTATGGTGCGTATACTTTATTTCCGTTTACAGTCATGTTTTATTTATCATATGCTTTATCAAACTCACACAAATAACTAACACATGCACTTGTTATACTATACCACATAACCACAATTAAAGAAAAGTGACAAATGTGTATATATACTATATATATATGTGTGTGTGTGTGTGTGTGTGTGTGTGTGTGTGTGTGTGTATACTACTATACTACTGTATTATATTATTTTAGTGAGGACTCATAAATACCTACAAATCACTAATGTTTGGAATATCTGTTTATGTTTTGTTACACGTTTCTGGATATATTTAAAAATATACATACATACAGTATATCGGCCGATATAGCGGAATATTGGATTTTAAATCACCAAATATTTGTATTGATATCAGCTTTAAAAAATCCTTTATCTGTTGGCCTCTAGAGTGAAATAACATTTATACTATAGAAACATGCATTATTCTAGCTATATAAATGGCATTGTGCATAGTATTTCTGTAACTGCAAGATGTGCGCTTCATGATGACGGCAATAAGTTGTTAATAGACATTCACTAAGACGTATAGACCTGCAGCAATCTATTTGAAATAACACTTATCTGAAGTACCATATGTTGCCAGATATTGAAAACAGATGTAGGTTGCTAGTGACAAAATATTAGCTTGTAGTGTTTTACGATATCTTTGTAAATGACATTTAATTAAAAACTGTTACATCTGTCCCGGTTCTCCCCTATTAAACACATTTTATTGTCTCCATTTCAGAGTGTCTCCACAGACCTGCTGAATGAATTAAAAGTGTTTGGAGACACTGCATCACAGCAACGTGCTCGGCTGGAGGTGAGTCACACTCCTTCGTTTTTGGCCAATGCAACTTTGCTATTTCTTGTAGTAAATTTAAGGGAGGATTGAAGTGTTTTTAAATGTTCCTCATTTTACACACTTGTAGGAAATCCAAGCAACAATGACAGAACTCACTAAAGCACGGCAACATATGATGCAGGAAAGGGAGAACTTTTCCCTGAAGGCTGCTGAAATGGAACAAGCCCTCAAGGAAGCAGAAGCTCTTTTGTTGTAAAAGTAATAATCATTTGTATGTTTTAATGTTTGTGTTACTGAATAAATGATTCTTATTTCCTCACAGTCATCTTTTCATATTTTGAAGAGTTAAAATATGCTTTTAAACACTGCCAGTTCTAATGGGTGGAACAGGCACTAGTCTATCCACAACTATAGATGTTTTGTATATGTGTGGAAGATCCGAGAGCCCTGAACAAGCACACAACAAAAGCATACCATTGAAAAGAATCTGTCAAAAAGAATTACAATACATTTTTGCATTACAAAAAAGAGCTCAGTCATCAATTAGAAACTGTATGACACCCTTTTATGATCTTTACTGAATGAAATTGTTGAAGCCAAATTCTGATCCTAAGATTACTTAAACAAAAATAAACAAGGAGTAATATGTAGTATTGAAGCAATTTCCCTATACACACTAATGACTATCAAATATGTCAGGAAAGACGCATTTTACACAGGAATGCATTAGTACACTTTCCAGTTAATTCTTAGTACTTGTGTAGTCTCAAGTTACTTCAAGCTGATTTCATCGCTTTAGTCCCCATTCGTCTTCACAGGATTTTTATTTGTGTAGGGGTTCTCAAAGCTGTCCAGGCTGGTTTTAATAGTGTTGGTGCTGTTTGAGTTTTTATTACTGCTCGCATTATTGGTTATGTCTCCTGTGCTGGTGTTATAGTAGTAGATGAACAGAAAGAAACCTGCCAGGCAAAGAGAGATGGTCATAGGGCAATTTTAACCTAGGAAATGTAATGCATTAGTTTATCGCTAGTTTACACTCATTGCTCATGTAGTTGGGTTTTATTTTTACAGTTATCCATCCTTTTACTCTCACTGAATATGCTTTAATTTGTTTTTCAGGTTTAAATGCAGTTAGTGGTGGAATAATACAATACTATTGTAATAACCACTGAAACAAAGTAACTGCTGTTGTATTGTGCTTTTGTGCCCCATTAGTTACCTCTGCATATATATATATATATATATATATATATATATATATATATATATATATATATATATATATATATATATATATATATATTTTACCTCTTGGTGCCAGTGAAATAAGCTGTAAACACCTTTATAAAGTTGATATGGCAAACTTGTTAGGAGATACAGAGCAACATTATCATTCATTTATAGTTGTGGCTCTGGCTACATGGTGTATTAAGTCCAATGTTCACATTCTTTCTCCTAAAGCTGCTAGGCACTACATTATTTTTCACAAGCTAGTCTCTTTTGCCGACCAGCCATTTGGGCGGGCAGGTATCAAACAGTGAATTCATGAGAGCATTTTGTTAAAAAACATCTGCCAGCTGCAGCCAGAAATTATGCTAATGAGAGCTGTAAGAGTCAGCCAAAACAGTAAAGTTGCAGACCATGAATTAGGGCAGATTTGGGTGAAAAATAACTGTTTTTCATTATGAGTGAGCCCTTTCACACACAAATGCACATACAGGTAAAAGTAAATTAGAATATTTTGAAAAACTTGATTTATTTCAGTAATTGCATTCAAAAGTGTAACTTGTACATTATATTTATTCAGCACACTGACTGATGCATTCAAATGTTTATTTCATTTAATTTTGATGATTTGAAGTGGCAACAAATGAAAATCCAAATTCCGGTGTCACAAAATTAGAATATTGTGTAAGGGTTAAATTTTGAAGACACCTGGTGCCACAAAGTAATCAGCTGATTAACTCAAAACACCTGCAAAGGGCTTTAAATGGTCTCAGTCCAGTTCTGAAGCCTACACAAACATGGGGAAGACTTCAGATTTGACAGCTGTCCAAAAGGCGACCATCGACACATTGCACAAGGAGGGAAAGACACAAAAGGTTATTGCTGAAGAGGCTGGCTGTTCTCAGAGCTCTGTGTCCAAACACATTAATAGAGAGGCAAAGGGAAGAAAAACTGTGGTCAGAAAAGTGTGCGATAGGGATCACCGCGCCCTAGTCAAGATTGTGAAAAAAAAGATTCACAAGGAGTGGACAGCTGCTGGAGTCAGTGCTTCAAGATCCACCACCAAGAGACGCTTGAAAGACATGGGTTTCAACTGCCGCATACCTTGTGTCAAGCCACTGTTGACCAAGAAACAGCTAAAAGCGTCTCACCTGGGCTAAGGAAAAAAGAGCTGGACTGCTGCTGAGTGGTCCAAAGTCATGTTTTCTGACGAAAGCAAATTTTGCATTTCCTTTGGAAATCGAGGTCCCAGAGTCTGGAGGAAGACAGGAGAGCACAGGATCCACGTTGCCTGAAGTCTAGTGTAAAGTTTCCACCATCAGTGATGGTTTGGGGTGCCATGTCATCTGCTGGTGTCGGTCCACTCTGTTTCCTGAGATCCAGGGTCAACGCAGCCGTCTACCAGCAAGTTTTAGAGCACTTCATGCTTCCTGCTGCTGACCTGCTCTATGGAGATGGAGATTTCAGGTTCCAACAGGACTTGGCGCCTGCACACAGCGCAAAATCTACCCGTGCCTGGTTTACGGACCATGGTATTTCTGTTCTAAATTGGCCAGCCAACTCCTGACCTTAGCCCCATAGAAAATCTGTGGGGTATTGTGAAAAGGAAGATGCAGAATGCCAGACCCAAAAACGCAGAAGAGTTGAAGGCCACTATCAGAGCAACCTGGGCTCATAACACCTGAGCACCAGAAACTCATCGACTCCATGCCACGCCACATTAATGCAGTAATTGAGGCAAAAGGAGCTCCAACCAAGTATTGAGTATTGTACATGCTCATATTTTTCATTTTCTTACTTTTCAGTTGGCCAACATTTCTAAAAACTCCCTTTTTGTATTAGCCTTAAGTAATATTCTAATTTTGTGACACACAATTTTGGATTTTCATTTGTTGCCACTTCAAATCATCAAAATTAAATGAAATAAACATTTGAATGCATCAGTCTGTGTGCAATGAATAAATATAATGTACAAGTTACACCTTTTGAATGCAATTACTGAAATAAATCAAGTTTTTCAAAATATTCTAATTTACTGGCTTTTACCTGTATACACTCAGTGTCCAATTTATTAGGTGCACCTGTGCAATCTAATGCAATTAAATGCAAAAGCTCTGCCATAAATTCTACCTTGATGAAGATTATGATCACTTTTTCTTGACATTGTCAGCAATGTGTAAACTATACTGTATGTTGAGGTTGTAGTTTGCGATGGTGTTGTAATTGACAGCATCAGATTGAGAGGTGTTTCTATTTTTTTGCCCTCCCTATTCCTATACATGAGGGAAGCAGAATATTAGAAACACCTCTCAGTACAATGCAGTCCAATACAACAACACCACCACTAACTATGACCTCAATGCTAACAAATATAATGAAATAACCTGTTTGAAGATATTACTTATCCTGTGAGAAAAAACTTACTTACATGAGCAGTGAGTAAAAAATTGGGCTTACTATTTAAAAAGATACAGATTACAATACATTGAAAAAGTATTATCACAGTTGTGGAAACCTTGGAAAGAATTGAGGACTGTGAAAATGTAGTAGGAGGGGATCTGGAGGGCACCGTAGGCAAAGAAGGCAAAACCCCATGTGATACCGAGCATGCAACAGAGTCCCAGGATGACTACAATACTTTTGCCATTTGTGCTCGTTTTGTTGGTTCTTGTTCTCTTGAGAAAGAAGAGGTGGGAAAGCATGACGATGAAGGTAGTGAAGGTGAAGATGAAGACCAAAACATAGTAGCCTATGTTAACAACGTAGTGCACCAAATTGTCTGTTATCCAGCACCTTGGAACAGAAAGACATGTCAGTAAAAAACAGGAAATGTGTCTCTACTTTATTATTCTATATATTAAATATGTAATTCACAGACTCACATGGCCACGGTTTGTTCACTGTTATTAGTGTGAATGAGTTGTTCACCATATTTTCCTAAAATGAGCAGTACAATTCCAACTACACTTGGTAGTACTGTGAATGGAAAAAGAAAATTGACCAACAAACCACAGACTTGCAAATGTCATGTCCACATTCAGATCAAACCGCAGAAAATAATGACGTGTACTTTACTCACCCCAACTGACAATGGAGACTTTGAGTATGTAGCGACTGATTACAATCTGGCCCCGCAAATACCTGCAAGCAGAGGTGGAAGGCTTGCACAGCAAACCAAGTGAAAGTGGCCAACATGAAGTAGTGCATGAGAGCTGCCATGATCTTACAACTCACAGAGCTCTTCAGATTTGCCACATAGCTGTTGATTAGGAAAGTGAAGTTAAGCAGCAACATGGCTAAAACCAGGTGGATGAGAATCCTTGTGGTATTGCTGGCCTTGGTCTTCCTGTTAGGAGACAAAATGAACAGAGAAGTCATGCTATGTTATAGTATTTATTTTGGGTGCCCATACCTTTATGATTGTAAATAGAAAAATTATCATATTTTGTAAATTTTGAACAAAGAATCAGGCATTTAGTTAAAAATGACACTATGGATTTGATAATTAATACATTATTTGACTCATATCTTGCTTCTCAACTTCTCAAACATGGTAATGTTCTGCTTCTTTTCTGCTTTATATAATTGTAAATTCAAGGCTAAATTTTTGGACTGTCAGACAAAACAAATTTGAGGTACTTGATTATTTACATTTCATGATACCTTACTTACTTTCAGTATTGTACTTGTACACTTCACTACTACTATTTTATTTATCCAGCACTTTTACTTGTGATTGGTTTACAGGTGAAGCTAAAGTAAAGACACTAATTACTTCCTCCACCTCTTTAGTCATTGCAATTTATCATTGTCTCATTATTTGATATAGTATTAATGGAAAAGCAGAAAGCTCATAATGTTAGTCAGAATTGTGATCACAGACGTCTATTGATAATGCAATAACACGTCAAATCATCCTTCGATGCAGTGTTATATGCATCGAATAGTCATACAAGTGTGATTATTTGCATGCATATTGTATGTACAGTATATTATATACATAAGATTATCATTATTTTATTGGCCTCTAAACAGTGTTTAAACGCAAAGGTAAGTGTAGCAGTGGTCTTAAATTATCCCTGGAATCATACACAGTATGGAAAGAGACAGATGGGATCTTATTTTATTTTCATAAAGCATTCATTGGTTTCCATAGTACTCTAACAATGCAGCAACTATTCAAAGGTCTCATTTCCCTACTGTGGATTTTTAAAATAACTTACCACAGTGCTCTGGAAAGGAAGGCTTATTTACATAAACTTTCACTACATTAACCGCAGCGAAACAAAATACAACTATCAACCAGAGATGTTTTTTTTTTTCCTAAAAAAATTTGCACTAGAGATTCAAAGTTAGTATTAAAGTGTTCATATTATGCTCATTTCTAGGTTCATAATTGTATTTAGAGGTTATACGATTTTTACCGCCTTGATCTCTTTTTTTGTTCACTCTGTTTTTACTAATTGTGATTAAAACCAAACTTTCTTAGTAGGAGGCAAATCACCTGAGGACTCATATCTCTCCATGACAATATTTTAACAACCAGACGCATTCAGAAGTGCATTTTCAGAAGTGCTGGGTACAATGATGCATTTTTTTCCTTCCCTTTGGCAGGTCATGTTTTGATGCTGTCCTGTAGCTTACTACAGGACAGCATCTAATGTAAATTAATACAAATGTTATACAAAAATGTGATGATGTCCGACACATTCTATGAAGAGGAAAGCCTTAAAGGTGCCCTGCCACACAAAACCACTTTTACTTGCATTTTTTAAAATATGTTAGGTACATATGTGTTTGTGTAATGTCGTGAATGTGAAAATGAACTGCTACCTCCTCTGTCAGCTTTAGCCATTGAAAAGAAATAAGAGGAGAAATCCGACCAATTACAACAGGTGGTCAGTCTGATGTCATGTTGCCTGAGCTCATTACTATTCATGAGCTGGGTAAAGGATGCTGATAGCCAGGCTCATTGGCTAGATGTTAGCCAATCAGAGTCTAGCAGCTTAGCTCGTTGAATATCAATGAGAACTGGCATGAATTAAGCTGTGTCTTCCTGCAGGCTTTCTATACCACACTAGAATGACTTGAAACAAGGTAACCAAGGCATTTAGACCTTTATTTTGAAATAAACACTTTATACTATGTGTGCGTACTTTCTTCTTTATTTCCTTTAAGTGTCTTGGGGTAAAAACACTATTTAATCTGAAACTAATTTTGGAGACATGTTTTTTAATTACCTCAGCAGGAAGTGCATGAAGAGGACTATGCTGAGGAAGAACATGGACAAGCCACAGCCAACTTGGGTGATGATGGTGAGGTTGTTCAAGTCAGAACTAGATATGGTTTCATTGAGCGGAGTCTGCAAAAACAAAAATTGAATACTTTATCACAGGGATAGGCATAGGTAATCAGGATGGTTTATAATACATGTCATTACGTAGGAATGTCTACATATATGTATTCCACTGGGAATGTCAATTGAAAGGATGAAGCTTAGTTTGTCATGATAATATTACAAAAGTCGTAAAACTCACCATTAAGATAGCAAAAAATGTCAAATGCGAACACTGGCATGAAATGTTCTGTCCATCATGTATTGTCAGACATCCGTCATCAGTCCAGTTTGGTGACTCCTAGAAGACAGAAACAGAGCATGCAAGTCGTGCAGAGCTGAAACTGGAGTGCATTTGAGTGAGGAACGACAACACGACTGAAACATCAGAGCTCCAGTCAGTCAGGTTTAAGGTGCTGACACACCAACATGATAATCGGCCGTCGGACAGCCTGGCGAGATCAGTGACTGGAGTCTGTTTGGTGTGTTCTGTCCCGTCGTCAGCCGGAGGAGCCGTCAGCCTTCATTTTGGCTGACTTGACATCTTGAATCGGGAGGGGGCGGGTCCGTCAGACTCAATGACCAATCTGATTGGTGGAGTGCTAACCCGAAATTACAAGTGGGATGAGCGAGAAGAACGCCTCTCAAAATCGGACAAAAATCTTTTAAGCTGCCCGTTGTCAATCTGAAATGAAGACAGATTCAGCACCTGCATGGCCTATTCCTCAATTAAAATGTTTTCAGAACCACTATTTTCGTAAAAGACGAGATTGTATTCCAAACGAAGCCAGACCGATGTGACGCGTTTGTCCAATCAGCTGCTGGTTTTAATTTTTTGGGCGACAATACAAATTAGCGAATATTGTATTTTTTGCAAACAAATTGAAGCACCAGATTAGGCTTTGTTCACCAGCGAAGCTTGATAAAAATGTTTGCAGCCTTATGCCCCTTCAATATACATTTAGGCGTTCTAATAACGATGCCTATTGCTGTTTATCTATCAAGTTCAGTCATCATTCATTTAATTATTTCCACCTGCCTGTGAAAAAGGTATATTCTAGTCTTCAGAGGAACAACCTTTTTTACACTAGCATTAATTTGCATGTAAGCCAATGACAAATAAATCAAAGAGAGAAAGTTACAAAGCTTTGAGGGATTTCTTATATCAACATGCAAATTAGCAAGTGGGCAAAATACCTTCACCATTCCATGATTGACAAGATGGAATTCCTTTCTGTAAACAAAACAACATATGAATTTAAAAAAAAATCTGCTCTTGGATAATAAACAAATTCAACAGAGTTTTTTTTTTTTTTTTACTTACGTATTTCATGTTTGAAAAATTGATCTTCATTTTGTCCGTGAGATTGGTGATAGTGGTTCCCAATTCAACTGCTAAAACCTCATTACCTAAAACAGTGCTGTTCTTCTCATCCTGAAAAAATGAAATAAAAAAGTAACATGATCCAGCGTCTACTGAAACATTGAAGATCAAAATGAGATATTTTTCACCGAAGCCATATTGAGGAATCGGAGAACAGCCGCAAATACCGTGTTATTAGTCAAACTACATTTTGCAAACGCTTCTTTTGACACTGTGACAGATCTCGAAAATGTAGCCAGAGTATCTTTGTCGCTAATAATCTGCAGGGAAGAGCACAACAGGTTTGTTGACAAAATCATGTACAGTGCAATTTTAAAGAATTATGAAACTATTCACTTTTTAATTATAATCCAGGAAATGACTTAGTATATTGTATTTAGGAAACTACCAAGCCTTTTTTAAATATTGAAACAAAACTTTCTGATCTACTTTTAAAGATTTACATCTCTACAAACAAACAGTATTAGGTAAGTTGGAAAGTATTGAGGGACGCACTAACACATTGTTGGTTTTGAGCTTTTCATGTGGTATCTATATTCCCATCAGCCTTAGCGTTTTTTGTTGTTTAATGCTAATTAGCAAAAGTTTGCATGTTAACACGCCACATTACAGAAAGATGGTAACATATATTTTATCTATTAAAGATTAGCATTTTAGCAAAGTCACTAACATTAGCATTTAGCTCAAAGTAATGCTGTGCTTACAGCCTCACGGCGCTGCTAGCATGGCTGCAGCCTCAGTCTTGTTGCATTTTAACAGATTTAACAGCAACACAACATCAATTAGTAAGCTTAATAGGAGTAATTCCCCCTGCCTTTTTTCTGCAGTCTTTCTGTTAAGGCTAGATTGGTTTTGATTCTTTCACCTCACTCTTGGACAGAAAGCAAATAAGAAAAAATGTTGAACGAAAACAAACAATTTCTAAATGAGAGACAGCATGGCTGGATCACACACTTAAACACACACACTTAAAGACCAATACTCCATCACTCTCAAGTTAGCAGGTGGCTGAGATACTCATCACATCCAAAAAATACAGTTTTTGTGAAGTCTGTATTGAGAATGTTACTACACAGCACAAATAAAAGTAATTCACCCACATTCATGCTTTCATTTGGAGACCTGTAAGCAATGGAGACTTCCTGTGTGTTTGCGGGCTCCTCTGCTTTCACTAAGATACCCGTAACTCCTTCTACCACAGTCAAGGCAGCTGAAGACTCTGTCATGGATTTGGCCAGGTTGGCCATTTCGTTCATGATTCCACTGTTGACAGAATATTCAATAGGCTATATTTACAATAGAAGAGTTCACATGCAATGTTTTATGGTCAAAATAGTAATACATGTTTAAATGTCTAATACATGTTCCATGTTTTAAGTCTTAAATGTTCAAAGGAAAAGTTCAAACTATTACGGAGAGCTTGAGCTGGGAGGTGATTAGCTTAGCTTAGCTTAGCTTAGCTTAAAGACTGGAAAAATGGGGGGAAAGGCTTGTATGTCTTGTATGTAAATCTTGTAAATCTTGTATGATTATGACTTCCCAGGAAACTGTGAGGTCTCCATGCAAATTGCCATTTTTTGCGTTTGTATTTGTTTCCAATCTTCCAGTCTCTGTGAACAAGCTCTACTAATTATTAATTACTAGTATTAATCCTTTGCTCTCACTCGGGCAAAGAAAATGAAAAATAAATTCATGGAGCATGACTTACGCAGCTTGGGCAGCGCTGAGTTTTCCTCCTTCTCCAGGTTTAATTGTTACATTCATCTGAATTTTCATATCGGGCTTTTTCACTGGATTGTCACAGTTGAGACAGCTGCTGTTTGTTGTTATGTTGATGGCGTACCGGTCTTTGAGCTGGGGATCTGAAAGGAAAAGGAGTTTTATCTTAGACTTAGACTTAGACTTCTCTTTATTAATCCTTTTGGGATGACTCCCGAGGAAATTGAAAATTCCAGCAGCAGTTTTAGCAAGAAAAAAAATACATAAAAAAGACAGTATAAAGTAATAATAGTAATAACAGTAATAATAATAACAACAATAAGAACATTCGTCAAATAAAGACAAAAAAGACCATAAATTATTATCAAAGTGTCAGTGTTGAGCCCAGTGTTAAAGTGATAAAGTCATAAAGTGACCAGGTGTTAATTTAAGTCCAGGTGTGTATGTCTGTATGTGTACTGTATGTATGTATGTATGTATGTATGTATGTATTGTATTGTCCTCTCTGCCCTATCTGAGGCATTAGCTAGTATTTGTAAGGTAATATAAGCAGGGGTATGTGGCACAAAGTGTTACATAAACATAAGCCATCGTCTAAAGCATTATGTGCATTACATTGCGCATAAAAGACAGAAATTATAGTCTGGAGAGCTGCAGAAGAAACGTTTCAACTTTCATTCTTTATTTATCTGAAGGGAACTCACCTATATTCTTGCAGTTGTTTTCATCAAATTTAGATCGTTTGCATATAGTCCCTGTGTCCAAAAGTCTTATCCGGCAAGATTCTATTAATGGAAACAATGTCAGAATCTAGTTCCCATCCACAGTATGGAAGAAATATAAGCCAAGAGGAACAAAGCTATACTATATTCAGAAAGTAAACATCTACAATAATTTAACAATGTTATTGAAATTACCCATTTGGGTTTATTGAATTGATGAAGTAAAAGTAGCTGACTATATGAGTGATTGTAAAAAAAAAACTGAATATGTTTCATTGTTTAACACATTATATAATGACCTAAAGAGACTTGATGTCATCATTGCCAATTCGTTTTCCATTTCTTATGTTAAGTGCAGATGTAATTATATTTTTATTAGCTCTGTTTTTAATCACAAAATGAGAAGCGAATTGTATAAGAAGTTTGTTTACCTCCGAGAGGGTTATTGCCGACACACATTGGATCTGGATTATGACAGAAATCTATATTGACAAAACCAAATTGTCAACTTGTATCTTCGTACCTTTAAAGTAGAACTGTTTTACACACACACACACACACACACACACACACACACACACACACACACACACACACACACACACACACACACACAGAATTGACAATGAAAAAACCATTAAATACAGTGTAATATCACCTTTGATCCCTGATAAACATGCATTGCAACTCCCGTTCAAGACACACAGAGACAGATCTTTGCTGATATGCCATTGTGAGATGAACAGTAAATTGCCCTGTAGTTGAGGCCACTCCTTCCCCAGGTTTCTGTAAATTAAAAACAGGAACACACTTAGATTTTAGATTTGTTTAAATACTGATGTAAATGTTTAAAAAACTATCTAGTATTATGTGACAAGTATACTATATTTATATACTCCTGTTATATAAATATACTCACGGTTGGACTGTTGTTGAGTTTTATTTTTCTTCAGAAACACTATACAACCTGCTGCTTGGAGGTAAAGAAGTTTTTTTTTATGTTACATAGAAATTTCGTAATATTCTTCTAATAATTTGCATTACTTGCATTACTTGCATACTTTCACACAACATTTTACAGCAGTAACCCAAAAGAAGAATTATTCGCTACTAAAATGTAATATCTACAATGGATAAAATCTGAATCTCCAAACTTAGTTCAATGGATGCACAAGGAATTTAACCTCAACATTGACTTTATACTGAAGGCTCATGGGGGGTTGGAGCCTTTCCCAGTATGCACTGAGAGAGAGAGACACACACACCCAGCACAGGCTACCAGTCTAGCGCACAGCTAAAGGCTGGCATATGCTTGAAACAACTTAGTTTGTACAAACTGTCATCAAAGCACGTCTGAAGTCAAATTTAGTTACAACCATACTCATAATGCCTGTCCTCATAGAGTGACAAGACAAGACACTTAAAGTAATGCCCAAAATATTACAGTGTGAATAT
This sequence comes from Percina caprodes, assembly GCA_013375575.1. NCBI lineage: Eukaryota > Metazoa > Chordata > Actinopteri > Perciformes > Percidae > Percina > Percina caprodes. The sequence goes on from JABXJD010002281.1 coordinate 32,262, forward strand.
TTTGTAAATGCAGGGTAACAATTAAATACTTATCAGCTTCATATACTACAGTACTTGTACAGGTAAAGAAGTACAGGGAAGAAAGGGGAAACTCATATGCATTTAGGGACCTAGCAATAAGTTAACCTGTAAGGCAAGACATTACATTGCAAAAACAATGAGGTTTTTAATGCACTGGTCAATTTGTTGGCCATTTTGCATCCATAAAATGTCAATGTCAAAAAATCTAAATACACATTTAGGTTTTCATTTACTACACTTTGTCTATTTGTGTCTGTAAATTTTTCTTAAATTCACCAAGCTTGATGACGCCTCATTGGAAATCCGTAATACAAAGAAGTATTGTTGGGGAGGTTTCATGGTGATATGTCTTAGTTAAATATTTATTTGAGAGTATCACCTGTAGTGTCTGCAAAAGGTATCTCTACAAGTTTTTTTAAAGATTATTTTTGGGGCATTTCCCTATTATAGTGACAGTGGAGAGACAGGAAAGGGGAGAGAGATGGGGGATGACAAGCAGCAAGGGGCCGCAAGTCGGATTCAAACCCGGCCGCTGCAGGACTACGCCATGTGGGGTGAACGCTCTTACTGGATGAGCTAGAGGACACCCCGTCTCTACACATCTTTAAAGGCTTTGCAGTTTTCTATTTATACTCTGGAGGTGTTTACTAAGGAGTTTGTCAAATATCATTCATAGTCTAATTCATACAACATGTTATACCTAAACCTGCTTTATGCAGTGACAAAACGCAATATCTAAATCTCCCTCTGTAAAACTCTCTTTTTGACTCTAATATGTCAACAAAATTAAATCGGAATTTTGACCTGGCTTTATTCAAAAGGATGTCAAAAATATATTACTGTCAGACAAATACTATTATATAGCTGTAAAGGTGCACCCTTCCTCCCAGACTTAGCATGATGTTTTGTTGCCAAGCAACAATCAACAACTACTGTATAAAAAGAAACATAAATGTTCATTATAGTTTGGACTCACTCAGATTTGAAGGTTTTTTTGCAGTGATGAAGCCATTGAAGTTATCCACAATAACAAAATGGTTCTTCTGGGTCGACAGACATGTTTTCGGTTGATCAGAGTTCTGCTTTCCTAAATTACCTTAATCAAATCAGATCACAAGTCAAACAAAACAAATGTCAGTACTCTGTCATTTCTTAAAAGAACAATATATCACATGCCATGTGTGTATATGTACAGGCCACTAGACTTTAGTATTTGGAGATTGTGTCTACTTACAAACTGGATAAATCCACAGAAGACCCACAAATAAAACCCAAGTAATCCAGCCCATGTTCTGTTGATGAAATTAAGTCTCATTCAGGATGTGTGACCCATTCACTGCTACAGTAGATGAATAACAACTATTATTCCAAAGTACTTTTCTATAGCAGACTATCAGGCAAAAGTATTTAATTCTTACCTTTCACTGATAGAACATACAAGCAGCAAACAGCAGCACTAAACAAAAAGAACAGAACCTTTTGGCCAGATGAAAATGTTTTATAACTGACTTTGCATAGCTTGCCGTTGCATTAATTTTGTTTTGCAAATTCACAGTTCCTGAAAATGACCTTGAGCCAATGCAAAATAACTAAAACAACAACGTGCTTTGATGAATGTCCAGGGATGATGTACAGTATGTAACCAAATTCAATGGTGGTTGTTGTGTTGTATTTCTTGTGTGAACAACAACATTTATTTTCTGCTTAGTACCAGTACCAAATAACCTTTGACGAAACCTACCTAATCATTTTTCAGATCATGAGGAAGTTTTACCTTATACATCCCACATTAATTCACGTTTCTAATATTTTTAACAGACCTGGAGTTGGCAAATGTGTTGGGGTATTTATAGCATCTATCTGTAAGAGAGATACAAGAAATAAAAAATTTTTTGGATGGGAATGTCGAATCTTTGTTGTTGTTGCATGGCTTATGTGTTACATGCTTTTCTGTAGCCGTCTACACATGCCTTTCATTTAACAAAAGAAACCGCTGATGTACGATCATTTAAATAACTTACTTCAAACTGTTAAGGAAAAACACAAAACAAACAATATTTCTCGATAATGATAAATAAAAGAAACCATCCAGCTTAGATAGATAGATAGATAGATAGATAGATAGATAGATAGATAGATATTTATTGATCCCAAGAAAAATGGGAAATTATTAGTTTTATTATTAGTCCCAATCATTCTTCACAACTTTTAAAGAAGGGTTCAACATTTTGCAATATAACACTTAGAGGAGTAATCAGTTAGTAGTTAGTTAGAGGAGAAGCCATGATACCTCCCATCCCAGACCATGATTAGATTAAATTAGATTAGATTCAACTTTATTGTCATTTAGCAGAGTACAGGTACCGAGCCAATGAAATGCAGTTGACGTCCAACCAGAAGGGCAAAAGAAGCATTAAATACCAATGTACAATTTGAGTACAGTATTATGTAAATGATTAATTATGTACAACAGTGTATAGTTTGATAAATACAGGTTTTCCAGATTACTGTACATGAAAAGAGAGTATAAATAGGCATTCTGTATAATTATATATAAATAAATATATATATCCATATATATATATATATATATATATATATATATATATATATATATATATATATATATATATATATATATATATATATATATATATATATATATATATATATATATCTGGAAGGAAGCTGTACCTGATCCTGTTGGAGCAGGAGCGCAGGCCCCTGTATCGCCTGCTGGATGGAAGGAGGGTGAAAAGACCATTGGGTGGATGGCATGGCACTTGCCCATTGCACATATGGCACCTACCCATTGCACACACCATGGCACCTGCCCATTGCACACACCATGGCACCTGCCCATTGCACACACCATGGCACCTGCCCATTGCCCATACCATGGCACCTGCCCATTGCACACACCATGGCACCTACCCATTGCACACACCATGGCACCTACCAATTGCACACACCATGGCACCTACCCATTGCACACACCATGGCACCTACCCATTGCACATACCATGGCACCTGCCCATTGCACACCATGGCACCTGCCCATTGCACACCATGGCACCTGCCCATTGCACACACCATGGCACCTGCCCATTGCACACACCATGGCACCTGCCCATTGCACACACCATGGCACCTGCCCATTGCACACACCATGGCACCTGCCCATTGCCCATACCATGGCACCTGCCCATTGCACATACTAGGATATATTTTGCACATTCTGCAATCAGTCCATTCAGCTTTTTTTCTGTTTCTGTTTCTGTATTTATTTTGGATTTCATATTAATGTTCATTACGTTTTTGTTTGTTTGTTATGTAGGCCTATGCACCAACCACCAGGGAAAATTCCTTGTAAGTGTAACTTAGTTGACAATAAACGCTACAGCTACTAATTAAGCCACTTAAACTACTTTCACCTCCATTGCATTAGAATGGAGACAGAAATCTAATAGACAGATATTTAGACTAATAAACTAGAACTTAACTACATGGCATGCCCTTTGTAATTTGGGTGAACTGACCCTTTAATAGAGAAACGACGTGTCCTTGCTTGTCCAGAAGGGGGCAGCGTCGTGCTTGTGCTGCATCTGTTCTGACTCAATTAAATGAAGAAGTACATGGCGGAAGAAAGCACAACAGTCCTCTTTAACTGTCAACAGTCACCCTGAAGGAATATTTGTGAACAGTGAGTAAAGAGCACAACAATACAAGATACATTTAGGGAAGTTATTTACCGGCGAGATTAGCGTGTATCTCCGATTTGACCATTTGTCCCTGCATTCATGTTTTAAACCCAGGAACTTCCTTTGTGTGTAATTGGAGAACAAGGTAATAAACTAGGACAACTTGTTTAAAGTGGCTGCTAGTTTATTAATTGAAATAACATTGTTTTCACAGTGTGATGTCTACACCAAAACTCAGCCAAGATAGCTAGCTGTAAAAGTCTCTCTCGGTCAACTCCAGACTCCCATTGAAAATCTTACGGTTTAATGTGTACAGGTTAATTCCACACCAAGTGCAACGCAATGCATTTACCGCTAGGCATGTTGTGAATTATGGAGTTTTGCTGGTCAGTTCGGCATAACTTTACTGAACATTTAATTCAATTCTATAATTTAATTCTATTCTAGCTTTTACAATTGGCTTGCAGTGGGCACTGCCGTCAGAGTGTTTTACCTGCAGACGCTTGGCAGTTTCTATCAGAATGCCAGGGACACAGACCCTGACGGAGTGTGTAGTGTGTGAGGTGACAGATAAAAACACATTAATTGGCCGATGTTTTTAAAGGAATCTGGCCTGGTCGGGATGCTGAAGACACGGCAAAAATACGTCACCACTGTCAGGTTGTCGATGGACTGTGTTTATAAGTTTCGAACGAGATGCTACTAGTGACGCAGAGATGAAAATAAACATCTATTAAATAATTTTGCGATATCAGGTCTGCCTAGCCTGTAGAGTCAGATGATAGACTATATGACTGAATATTAGTGTCATACACCAAAGGTGCCCAACCCACATGGGCTTGCACCTTACTAACATTACCTACAGACATGACATGGTGCTCTTTGGATGCTTTTAAATATGCCTCAGTGGTCCCTAATAATGTATCCAAAGTCTCTTTTATATAGGCCTTAGTGGTCCCCTAATACTGTATCTGAAGTCTCTTTTATATAGGCCTTAGTGGTCCCCTAATACTGTATCTGAAGTATTTTTCCAAAATTCAGCCTTGGATCATAATTACAGCCATTAGAGCCAGTCCCACAATGAGCTTTCCTTAGTATGTGCCATTTCTGAGTCTGCAGCTTTTGAGGAAGAAGGGGGGGGGGCTTGACCAATTGCCACTTTGCTCGTTTAAAAGCCATGATACTCTCTCATGGGTGGGCCAAATTCTCTGGGCGGGCAAAGCAGAGAGAAAGGAAGGTAACCTTGTAACCCCTTCTGACCTCATAAGGAGCAAGATTCCAGATCGGCCCATCCATTAAAAATATCCATAAAGTGAAATTTTCATGCCATGGGACCTTTAAGGAAATACATTTTTGAGAACAGTCTTATACAGACTGGTGGCATTTCTGGATATGTGCAGTCTCACATAATCACATTAGGCAGCTCAATTGTCCCCTCTCTCTTTTTTATATCTAGGATATGTCTGCAGGTTGTGTGAGGTGGATGCTGAGCCATACACTGAGATCTGTGTGTGGTGGTAGCAGCTGTGGCTACAGGACACCAGCATCAAGATTCACCATATTCAGTGAAAGATCCAACATCATTGCTTCCTCCTGGAGATGGTCTCCATTCTCCACTGCTGGAGACGACACAGAACAGACTGCCGCTCGAAACAAAAAAAAACAAGATCCCAGAGGACATGCCACAATCAGCGCAGTTGGCCGTAAGATCCCACAGCGTGAGATACAGGTGATAAGTGAGACAGGCGAGAACCTGGGCACCATGCACCGCGCAGATGATCAGAATCATGGACGAGCAGGGTCTCAAATTGGTGCTGCTCAGTGAACGCAAAGATCCTCCCGTCTACCGGCTGATGAGCGGCAAACAGATCCATGAAGAGCAGCTGAAACTGCGGGAGAAGCAGAAAGCAAAAGCAGGTATGTGATGTCCAGGCAGGGACCCAATCAGACCTTTTTAGTTTTACACATTGGTCCCCAGGATCAGGGTCACAAGATGGTTTGAAAGTATGGAAGAAAGAAAGATATTTCTCATATATTTGCTTTTTATTTGTCAAATGCCAGGATGTTTCACTTCGTCAGGGCTGTAAAAGATATTCCAATTCAACAATCTGAGGCGGTTAAAATCCCTTTTTTTTCTTGAAATGCTCACAGCTTATAGAAGTAACCTGTAGGGTTGCAGGTTGACTTTCTTTCATTTCAAAGGGCCCCAAACCAAAAAGGTTGGGAACCACTGTTATATTAGATATAGTACATCACAACCTTGAACAAGTAGTCTCTTGTCTGTTTTGTGTCACTTGAAACATTTTTAAAGTTGTTAATACATGTAGAGTACACAGATTGGGAGTTGTTTACAATACCTAGATTCAGTTCAACATTCAGTCACATACAGAGCAATGGGTGGATGGAACTTACTCCTAAATAATTTGAAACAACAAAACATCACATTAAAAAAACAAAAAATTTAAAGAATATTACCTATATTAAAGTTCTAACACTAATTCTCTGGAGTCGGTTACATGGGCTTTTTGTTATCACTTATTCTTTTAAAAATAGATTCATTCAGAGTAGTCTAATTTCTTCTTTCTTTCTTTATTAGTGATTATTTGTGTATTGTGTTTAATGTGATGATGTAAATTGTATAGTCACAAAAATGACTGCAGGACCGCAGTAAGACTAGCTTCTAGCTTATGCTGACGCTAATGGGGATCCAAATATATTAAACAAGTTGCAGACCATACTTTGTCTAAAGAAAAACAGATCTGAATGCAAATATACATTTAATTAAATCTTGATAACCAAGGCTACACTTGTGTACACCACATCTGTTCTATTGAGTGTACATATTCTTCTAGCTATTGGAGGTATTGCTTAAATCATTTTTAATTGGGATCTAATCTATTCCATTTGTTGTGTTTGCAAGGATCTAACTCTGTGCAACCTGATAATCTCAGAAACATCAGTATTCAACAGATCTTTCAGTAAAAAATGCCATACACAGACTATTTGAAATAAAATGGGTGGTTATGACGCAGTGGATATGACATGTCTTTCGTGTGGGAGACCCGGGTTCAATTCCCACTGCGAACATCAACCACTGTGTCCCTGAGCAAGACACTTAACCCCTAGTTGCTCCAGGGGCGTGCGTCCTCTGAAACACACACACACACACACACATATATATATATATATATATATATATATATTATATATATATATATATATATATATATATATATATCAATTGTAAGTTGCTTTGGATAAAAGCGTCAGCTAAATGACATAATATAACATAATAATAATGTAAAATGTAACACAATGTAACACAATGTAACACATATTCTCTCCACAGCCCCTGTGCAGGTGAAGGAGCTCACCTTTTCATCTGGCATCGCAGCTCATGATCTCTCAACCAAGATGAAACAAGTGGAGAGTTGGCTGGAGAAGAAGAACCATGTTAGAATTACTTTGCGATCAGGACGCGGCGGACCTGCAGTCAACCTGGTGAGAATAAACCCTTCTTTATCTTTGACAAAGCTGCTGTAAGCGATGTCACACATTTTTTTTAGGCTACAACATTTTTTGTTGTACGCCCTGTGGCCCATTGCTGCATGTCATTTCGCTCTCTCTCCCCCTTTCATGTCTTCAGCTGACATATATAAATAAAGGCCTAAAATGCCCAAAAAATAATCTAAAAAGAACACTCACTAGTTTCGCATTGCCAGACCCTCCTCTACAGCGCTGTTTAGGAGGCTAGTCCACATGGAATTCCAGGATGGGAGAAAAACATGCTCTGGTTTATTGGCATTTCTTTAAACCAATCATAATCGTTATGGGCGTTGCTATGCGCTACAGAACTTGTTTTGGTGGAACATGTGTACGTTATGTACGTTAGGTAGGTTAGGTAGGTTGTCCTACCTCTGTCTTGCAACAGAAAATTCAGATTGGACAGATAGTCTAGCTAGCTGTCTGGATTTAACCTGCAGAGATCTGAGGAGAAATTAACCCTGGTTTAAAATGCCAACACAAAAAAAAGCGGGTAACAGACATCCAGCTGAAATGAAGGACATCTGGCGGCACCTGAACAATCCTGGAAATTAACGCTGTCGATAAACAGCATGTTCATTTGTTATTTAACTCAGTATTAGTGTGAATTGCAACAAAATACATCTGGTTATGCAGCAGATGTAGATATTTATCGCATTTATAAACAATGTTGACAGAATAAAATCTATATGACCTTCTTTGAATATGTGTATGGTTATAAAAATAATCATTTTGTCTGTTAGTAAAACTATTCATATGACAGACAACATGACACTTTCTGTTGTCTACGTCCACTCCACCTGAAACAGGTTCCCAAATGAAACATCTGCATGTGTGATATCACAGATTTAATGTATATGTCTGCCAGAAATTTACAAATAAAGAGAGACTACTGGGAAGCTGGTATTCGCTATTCTATAACAAAAATAACCAAATAAAAAAATTAGACTTTTCTCAAAACTTTCAAATATGAAATCAGAATTTACCTCCAGTGTTGTATAGGCTCTAATATGGAATGAACTAGCACTTTCATAGCTGTATTTTCATGCTGTATAACATTATGACACATTTGTATGTTACATTTAGTGGGTGAGGTTTGTTACTGTTAATGTAATCCTCCCCTTCCCTTGATGCCATTTTCCCAAACGGCACTGTTGACTTCTACCTTAATGGCAAAGAATATGAGGGGTAATTTTACAAATATCTTTTCAGGGTCACACATTAGGCATGTATCCCCCCAAAAATGTCCTAAAACAAGTTTATTTTTAATTTTCCACAGGACACAACTCTGGAGCAGATAGTGCAACAAATGGAGGTGATGGTGGGATTTGTTTCTAAGCCAAAAGCCATACGGGACGGTCAAGCAGCCATGTGCATCCTCCGACCACCTTCAGCAAAGGAACTGTCCCAAAAAGGGAAGAACATGGCCACAGCTTCGCAGTCTGACGACTCAAGTTCGAATGCCACCGAGAGCAAAACATCCATCCCTCCTGTTAGCAACTCGGACACAACAGAAGGGTCTATACAACAGTGATCCGATGGAAATAAAACATTCTCATGAAAAGTAATTGAAGTCTGTTGCTAAAATCTCACATTTTGGTGTAAAATACCTCATCAGACTCCACTCGTAGTATATGTGTGCATGTGCAGAGTGACATTTTTCAATGAATGTATTCACTTCTACTACATCTGTACTAAAACATATCACAGCCAATAATCTAACTGGTCAGTTTGTTGTTTCAACACTCCTTTATAGATTCTCCAAATGTGTGGACCTCTAGTGGAGGAAAGAGACCATCATCCATCATTTAGAATAAAGTCACTCAGACATCATGATCCAAAATTGCGGTCCACTGGGTCTTAATAGACTTTTGTACATGTCACACAGCATGTGAGAAAATTAATTGCAACAGAGCTGCGGGGGAAGGTCTGGCTAGTCCAGACAGCATTCTGGGATGGGAGAAAAATGCGATCTGATTTACTTGTATTTCTTTAAACCAATCACAATCGTCAAGGGCGGTGCCAAGGGCCCGACGGAGCCACGATGTCGTTGCAAAATAGCCTCGGGAAGGAACTTGTTTTGGTGGAACATTTACACTCAAAAGTTGTTTTAGTCGTACTACAGAAAACTCAGATTGGACAGATAGTCTAGGTAGCTGTCTGGATTTAACCTGCAGAGATCTGAGGAGCAGTTAACCATAGTCCTCAGAAATCCACCGGAGTTTAGAATGCCCAAAGAAAGTGGAAGGTGGATTTCTGGACGAAATAAGGGACTAACGGTGGAATTTGTGTCCCTACATGTGACAATGTGATCAGATTTTTGAACCCCAAATGTGATGAATACATTGGATTTTGTTTTTACCCAAATACCTATACCTATGACCCTAGTGGAATACTATGAACAGGTTGCACAGGAGATGTGGATTTTTGTTTTTCTTGTGACCATTTAAGACCAAAGGATGATGATGATGATGATGAAGATAATGATGAATAATGAACAAGTAATAAAAGTTGCTGATCTGGGAGAGCACTTCAATAACATAAGCCTGATGAGGATTTTTCACAATATGTCAAATTATGGGGGAAAGTTTTTGATAGGATGAAGATATCAAACCAACACCAACTCATATCTTTCTCTGCTTTATTTGAGACTCATCTTTATGTTTTTGGTAGAAAATTAAAATAAAAGCTAATTTTGGCATACAGATACATTCACTTGTCACAGATAAATGTGTTTGCTTGTTTCAGTTCCACATTTTGTTTACACCTTTCTCTAACCGAGATATACTGTCTTGGAACAATATAGAATTTAATTAGAATCATACTTTTTCCTATACTTACAAAAGAAACCAAAACAGAGAAAACAAAATGACCTTATGGCACAAAAAAATAAAATCTTTCCTAGATTGTGTTAGAAAACAATTGAGAACAATAGCGGCTTAACTAGCCTGCATGAACAGCATTTGTCAATAAGCCTCGAGTACTTTGTAGGAGGAGAAGGGTTTAACAAAGTGATAGTCCAGGTTGCCGCAGTGAGGGCACTGCTGGACGTTGCTGTACTCAGAGAAATACTGCATCCCGACTCGAACGTCCACCACTGGCTTCCCGCAGTGCTTACAGTTGAGGGAGCCTGCACACACACAGCAAGGACACAGGTCAGTTCACAGGACGTCTTTGTTTTGGCATTTATTTTTTATACTTATTAATGTTTAATATATTTGTTTGTATGTATACGCTTAATCACCAAGGCAAATTCCATGTAGTTCCACTACTGTGGCAATAAATTGCATTCTGATTCAGAATTAAAGCTGTGCAAGATTCAAGCATGGAAGTTCAGAAGATGGTCAACTCAAAGGTCCACTCCCTTTCAACTAGGGTTGGGCATCGAGAACCGATTCCTACTTGAAATCGTTTCTTTATTGGAATCATTTGGAGGATTTGGTTTCAAATCTGATCATCGGTTTCAAATTTAACATGCGCAGGTGTTTCCGTAGCATCCAGGCACTTGTTGTGTTGCAGCCATGGAGCACAGTAAGCGGTGCTCTAGTGTGGCTCTATTTTATGTTGAAAAAGCCTGGCAAAACTTTAACCTACCATTGAATCAAAATAAAATGTTCCTCTTATTTGGGAAATAAGCATGTGACCCCTCAAAGAATCAGAATCGAGAATCGATAAGTATCAGAATGGAAATGAAGAATAGCAATTGGAATCAGAATTGTTCAAATCCAAACGATGCCCAACCCTACTTTCCACTGCATCTCACAGTGTCCATTAATACTACACTGATAAAACACCCTAGACCCGAGTTGCACCCGCTATTCTTAAGTTCAAACATTGCCTGTAGCATCAAAGACTTCTGACTATCTTCTGTTTCAGTAGCATCTATAACTCATGAGCTGTGGAGTTCATAGGGCGAAATTGTGAAAAAGCGGGTTATTTATACAGTCAGCATACAGAGCACCGTATTTTCTCCATTTATTTGGAGTCGTGTTTCCTGATATATGTAAGGACACGTTCCAGTTGGACTGAAAAGTCAAAAATATCAACTGGACTGCCCCCTGAAGAACCTCACCCACCCCGACATCACAATCCAAGATAGCTGCTCCGAGCATCAACACTAGTGAAAGCTGTGTGGATATACTGTCTGTTGGCACTTTTCTCTCATATGTGTCTTGTTAAGTCAGTTGTACACACAGTACTGTCCATCATCTATCTGTGGACATGTTGCTAAAGTGTTTGCACACGCCAAATCCAGTAATGCTAACAATGGCTGTCCTGGCTAGAGGCTCCTTACCCTGTTTTTTTTTTACTTTTAATAGGAAGGCAGTCAACTATGGTGTGACGTCATTCCCAGTTTCAACCTCCAACTTCAGTTGTAAATGTAAGTAACGCAGCATCATTCCACTATTCACTCTCTTCTGGCTCTCTTTTTGGCCTATAACAACTCTTGATGGGAAATACCTGTCTCTTTAGCTGCTAAATGTGTCTGCTGTTTGGTGCTGGACAGGCAAACAGAAAAGTTGCAGGTCGAAAACCAAAACAATGGGCTTAAAAACATCAAAATGTTCCATGGAGCTAAGATGAACTGCAGAGCTTGGGTTGTTGGTTTGACACCTCTCAAACAGACATGGTAATTTGACCCATTGTTAATATAAAACTGATTAGTGCAGCTCTAACTGTGGTGAGTAACAGAATGACAAGAACATTGGCAAGCACCACCATTTGATTTCACTGCTGATTTCGAGGAATATATGTGCGTCATGGTAATTGTGTTCCCACCTGGCAGCACGGTGAAGCAGCCAGTATATCGTAGGTGTACATGGTGCCCAGTTGGTGCCAGCTCCCGTCCCAGCGTGACTTGCACTTGATGCAGACAATCTTGTGGACGCCTTCTAGACAGTCCACACATATGGCATAGAGGTGCATTAGCCTGCCTGTTGGAAATAAAGAAATATAGTTAGGTAATATATTCACTAAATAACAAGTCAGTGAGTTTGTTTGTTTATCAGCCAGGGAAAATCAATAAAATAAACTTCTGATTGCATCCTTGGCTCATTATCATGCTGTCAAACCACAGCAGCCTGGGGGATTGAGCTACTGGATAATAAGCAAGCATGTCCACACATAATTTCCTAAAAGGACAGCCTGGCATGAACCAAACTGAACCTTTTTTCCAGCACTGTACAACTTCTGTGTGATTGCCCCTAAAAATCTTGGAAAAATAGTCACAAATCATTTTTATTATTAAGCGTGTTATTTTTAAATCTATGCTATCCAAGTAGACCTTTAAACCTTATTAAACTGAAGCTATGAAGCAAAAACAATGCAGTTTACCTTCCAAATCACACTAGAAACATGAATGCATTCTCTTGTTAGTGTTTTCTGTGAACTTGAGTTCCCTGTACACTTGGTTTACTCTCTTAAGACAAAAATAACTGTTAAATACCGTTGGATAAACAAATTGACAAAACTGACTTGAATCAACCCTCGCTTTTCAACTGTTTCTCTTTCACCAACATTTATATTCTGCCCGCCACACAAAAGCATGCAAAACATAATGAATAATCCTTTCATACTGATGTGTATTAAGCTCCATACATATCAAAGCTTGTGGGCCAGCATATCAAAGAGGCTTCATGCGGCCATCGTGCTAATTCATATTCATGTTGGTCTGTGCAGAAGCTAGCAGAAAACCTTGTATGTCTGTATACAGTTTGGATCAGGCTTATTGATGGATTAACTAGTCATAACCTGTCTTTATAGAAAGGAAAACCTAGAATGTGAATACATACTTGAGCAGAATAACATGTTAATGGTTGCAGTTCATGTAAACACTAAATATGTTTGTTTTCTGATTAGAAGCAAGCTTTATGACTCAATATTTGCTTCATTATAGGTTTCTGTTGGTTTTCAGATTAAACACTGTACCTACCTTACGAAGCAAAATGTAAATAGTATTAACGTGTTTTCTATAATTCACAGATTGTACTTGTTTGTTTTTTTTGTTTGTTTCCTGTGAGGCTGTACTTAGGCACAGTGGTGCATCAGTCTTAATGCTAACGTCAGCATGCTAACATGCTTCATTTAACAAAGCTTACACGCTGATGTTTGGCAGGTATAATGTTTACCATGTTTATTTTCTTTAGCCTGTTAGCATGCTAACATCTGCTGATTAGCTCTAAAAACAGAGAACGAATGTCTGCACCTGATTTTAAAGAAATCCATCCATAGGGTTTAATATACAGGGGGGATGAGGGAGTTACAACCCCCAATAATCAAAACTGGCCAGTGCACCCCACACCCCCCAAAACATATTATAATTTTCTTTACATAAATAAGGACATTTGCACCATGCATTGATGCAGAAAAGGAACAAATTGTTGCAGAAAAGTTCACCAGAATGCAGGCAATAAAGAGTTTGATGCTCAAAATTTCAATTTTGTTCAAAAGTGGTGATCTCAACCCTAGTTAGTGAAATTATGTGAGCTATTCTGAGCTATGTCAACTTCATACACTTAGTATTTGTGTCCCACGCCATGATCTTTAAACAAATTCTGACCTTGAAGGTGGCATGGGACATCATACTCAATCTCGTCATGGCGTGAAGGGCTGAGAAACAGGGTCCCGTCCACCAAAGGAAACTGTTCAAACACAGGCAGCGCTCTGTGGCACAGCGCACAGTTGACAACATTTCTCTGGCTCGCACTGAGGGCTGAGAGGATAAACCTACAGGACAACATGGACAAAAACAACTTTGCAAGCCGGCCTAACCCCAGAAATGCTGCTTTCATCTTAAACACACACACATGTACATTTTTACTTTTCATTTACCAGGATTTTATGTTGATAATGCTACCCTTACTGCATATATTAGGATGACTATTATGATGTGTTGCACAACGGGCAGTGTGCATGCAATGCATGCACAATGAGCATGTCCATGCAGAGTGATGCAACACTCTGTGTACTTTATCTATGTATGTATGTATGTATGTATGTATGTATGTATGTATGTATGTATGTATGCACTATGTTGAATTTTTTAAACAGCAGATATTGTTTGTTTGTCTAAGAAAAATGTACCCGCGGGACAATAAAATCTATCTTATCTTATTACACCACCCTCTACACTGAAGGGCAAGATTTATATGACATGCTTTGGTTTATCAGAGTTGACTTTATAAACAAGTGAAGTTGTACTAAATCTATAGAATTAACCTGGGAGTAGTTTTCTAGGCTGATACTAGTGACACATACAGTGTAATCATTTCACGAACTGCTATGATACTGGGCTGCTCTGGGGGACGCAACAACGAGGAAATTAAACGCCACACGCGGGACGGTGACAACAACTCGTGCCGGGACACGATCTATGGGGGACGCAACAATTTAAGCAATTAAGGTATTTAAACAGTAGCTAAACAACAACTGAGATTCAGAAACACTTAAGTAACCATCCCTTTTTTGTCTGTGATGTTTGTTTTACTTAACTTATGTGTCGAATAGTGCTGTCAAATTAAATTGATTACTATTTAATCGCGATTAATCGCATTAATTTCATAGTTAATTCGCAATTAATCACACACTTTTATGTATTCTGAATGTCCCTCAATTTCTTTTTGTCCCATTATTTTTAATGCTCTTATCAACATGGAAAAGTGGATCGGCTTGTTTTGTGCAAATGTTTTTTATGGCGTATAGGCTACTGTAGCGTTCAGTTTCACACGTAACACTCACACTTGGAGCAAATAATCTCAAACAATGTAACACTGTCCATCAATAAAAGGGTGAAAACAAATACTTTGACGAGGGGGCGGAGAATTGGCATCAGCTGTGCGCTTGGCCATCAAGTGGTATTTCAGACTGGACGTGCTGCGATGATAGATCAGTTCAAACAAGTGTGTGCGGCGTGCCTGTTGTTTTGTTTCCGGTCTAGCTAGATCCGGTGTGGTGTTGTAATTTTCTAACGTTACTAATTGTTGCAACAGCACGTGAAAAAAACTACAAAGTTTGCTAGGCCAAAAGAATGTTAATCTTGCAATATAATAATTGACGTTAAAATGGGTTTGCGTTAATTCTGTTAATAACACGTTTAACTGATTTGAACAAGTTTGTTTGCTTCCCTACAATAATCATGTTTCATTTATTAAATCACTAATATTCAAATTCATGTTACATGATCAGAAGTGTGTTCTTACGATTTCACAATTAACGTGACAGAGCAAAACTATTATTATTATTAACTATAAGCTACAGTTAAACCACTTAACAAAGGCAATGAAATAATCATTTTCTTATTAGAATCATCTTATTAAACAAGCATAACAAATCAAATGAAGAGCACTGTAAAATATCATACAATGTTTTGGAATCAAATTGTCAACTAAAGTTAATTTAACTTAAATTTTCTAGTTTTTATTTTAATACCAATTCTGAACATATTATCATGAGTTGTTTTGAATGGTTGGTTAGACAAAACAAGCCATGTAAAATATGTCACCTTGTGATCAGCGTTTGCTCTATTTTATATCCAAATTACATCTTTTGGCTTGAAATTATGAGTTGAATGAATGCACTTGTGGGATCACTCAACACAACTCATTAGATAAAGTTTCTAATGACACCTGATGATGATATTAGCAGACGTACCAGCATGCATTTTGAGTTTGAGTGTTAAAAATCTCTAAAGATCCCATTGTTGTGTAGTGTGAAGAAGAGGCTGTGTGTCTTTATTTATTACATGTTAAGTTAAATCATGGTTGTTTCTTTTCATAACAATGCAAACAACGTAAACCATGGAGGGCTAGTATCGATTCCTCTTTACCTGTCTTTACCCCACTTATACTTCAACATGGTGACCACAAACTCAAGTAACAAAGTAGCTCTCCAGCAGCAGCCACATCTATGAGTTCAAATTTGACTGACTTTTAAACTAAGAAAATGTAAAAGAAAAGAAAGTCTGTCCGTACATTTTGTCAGTTGAATGAACATTTGTTGATTCAACTTAATAGATTAAGTATCTCAAACTTGTTTTCAACACTTAATTCAGCTAGTTTTACATTTTCAAAACTCATAAGACAACTTTGAATTAATTATTTAACTCAATGTTCAATGAACTCACATATTCAGTCCGAGGGGAAACATGTTTTACAGTGTACCTGCGCAGCTCTTCTCCCTGGCCTGCCTGGGCATCGTCCTCCATTCGGACGTGGTAGGTGTTGAGTTTATGTCGAGGGACGTGGGTGAGGAGCTCCGAGAGGTCCAGCCTCCTCAAGAACTGCACTGGGTGAGAGTGGGCGCCGTCACCCACACTGCCGGAGGTGAGCCGGTGGTGGAGCGGGAGGGCGAAGGACAACGGCAGGGGGATTACAGACCCGGGGTCGAGGTGAGCTCCACCCCCGGAAGCTCCCATCGAGCAGCCGCCTCGACCAAAAGCTCCCCGACCAGCAGGTGTTTCCTCTGCGGATCCATGTGGACGGCTGATTTGAGGAACTCTCCCAGCTGACGGGAACCTCGCAATCCTGCTCCTCCAGCTGCTGCTCCGGGACAGCAGCAGGGGGAGAAAGGGAAACCAGTTGGAGGAGACTGTCCCGGGAGTCACATGGAGACTTCTGAGGAGGCCCCAGAGAAAAGAGTCCTGTAGGGAATCCTCCTGCTGCTGCTCTCTCTCTGTAGAGTTCTGACGGTCCATTGATAGTCTCCGAGGTAACTCCTGACTAGAGGCTCTGTGGGGTAGTTTTCCTCCTCCTCCTGCTGCTGCTGGTGGCTTGCTTCTCTTGGGCTCCTCAAAAGCCCGTCCCCAGGCCCTGCAGCCCCTCCACTAGACCCATTCCTGCCCGTGCTTCTCTCAGATGGCTTCTTGCGGTCATCCTGCACTCGTTTCACCTGATACCAGTCGGTGTCTTTCTTCAGATGGCCCTGGCCGCAGCGGCAGGAGCAGAACCTGAAAAAGCCAGGTCGTAGCCCTTCTTCCACATTCTGCCGGCACTGCTTCTCGTTCCAGGACCCGCGACGGCCGATGCAGTTGAACTGGACGAGGATGGAGCTCTCCCACTCGTAGAAACACTGCAGATGCATCCAGTTGCCGTAAGGGCAGAGCTCGTTGTTGCAGAGCACACCTGGTAGTCGTCCTTCTCCATGTTGATGGGGCGGACCAAGCTGCAGCCGAGTGGGGTCGCACACTGGGCCTCTAGATGTGTAAAGACAGGGGGAGGGGGTTATTTTGTTCGGTTCTCATTACAATTTCCTACAAAAGCTATAAAAAAAAGCCTAATAAATTTGCTAACTTTAAGGCTCATTGATCTTATAATAAGTATATTACTTTTCTGAATATTTAATTAATAATTTGGTCTAAAAAATAAAATTGTGGAGAAAAAAAACAAAACAAGTAGTATCTTTAAATTGCTACTTTTCTTAGTCCAAAGCAAAAAGGTATTCAATTTAGGGCTGAAATTAAAGATTACCTTCAATATTGAATTCTTTCAATATTTCTTTCAATATCTGCCAATTCTTTCTTGAAAAATCAATTCATTGTTAGCGCTATACAGATCATCATAAAGAAAATACATACAAATGTCCCTCACTGTTGCTTAGAGGCCAAGGTGATGTCCTCAAATGTCCAAACCCCAAAGATAATCAAATTTACTATAAAATAAGACAAAGAAATTCTTACATTTGAGCAACTAGAAACATTAAAGGTTTGACAAGTTTTTGTTTAACGGTAACGTTACAACGCTCTCTCCACCATAATCATTTCTACAGCACAACATGAGGTAAAAATGTTAAAAGAGAGATTTAATAAAGCGATGGCGATGAGGCAACGTCTTTGCTGCCTCATCACCATTGATTTATTAAATTCAACTAGGCCATTCAAGCCTGTGAGCGCCTCTATTCAAGCTCTGCCAACTATCAAGTCTGGCGGTGAATCAAATGTGGGCACACAGTCTCTACAAGAAGTAGCTACATGTGTGTGTGTGTGTGTGTGTGTGTGTGGGGGTAGTTTCCTCCTTCCTTTTCCGGTACAGCGCTTTTGTTTTCTCTATCAAAAGTCACCACAGTGGAGAAAAAAATACTATCTAATGCATTTTTAGCCCTGTTCATCATTTCAGTGGAACTGATAAAGTGCTACACTGAATTCACCTTTAAGGAATCTTTAAATTAATCTTGCTTGGACACAGAAACCCAGAAATAAGCAATAGCTCCATAAAGATTTTTTAAAATGACTTTACTGATTTTACTGTCCTGAAAAGGAAATATGCATACATTCCGAGCTGCAGCTACAGATTTGTCTGCTGATTATTTTGTTGACTAATATAATTGCTTAATATAATGTATTCAAATTGCTTGATTTGTTCAAGCAACAAACAGTCCAAACCCCAAATATAATATAGTTTACTATAATTAAGGACAAGAAACACAGCAAATCTACATATTAGAGAAGCAATAACCCTCCTGTTTGGCATTTTTCATTTCCAATATTACTTAATGATTAATCATCAAATTAGTTGGTGATTGGATATTAACTATAATGACAAAAATACACTTTAGTAGATTTTTACCTTTTAGAGCAATATAGTAATAAGTCAAGTTTTATAACAATGTAATAAAATGTCTCAAATTATATTGTACCACTAATATCAGTGCAATGACCTGTTCTGGTCTGAGATGCTGTTTTTACAAACAATGTTATTTTAAAACAAACGTGTACCACATTTAAAAGTGCAAGAAGCCAAGCAGGGTAACTTTTTCCATCTATTTTAAGTCTGTATGGGATGAAGTTGAACTTGAGTGCGCAGACAAGCGGTGAGGTGTTAGTATTACCCTTGAGAAAGGCCACAACCAGATACTGTGTAGTCAAGGTATGCTTAAAGAAAAGGCAGCTGAGGCCTGCATACTAACCAACCACCAAATGGAACAACAACCACTCAGAAACATTAATGTAATGAAATGCAAATGCATTATGTACTTAAGACTCACTGAGTCTGCATTTGACAAAAGGGAGTACTCTTTTCACATGTGGCAATCCTTATTTCCAAGAAGCGGTCGAGGCGCAAAACTTCCATTAATAAAACTGACATTTTAAAGATTTCTAGCGTATCGGGTACTACTTAAACAGGTTGAAAAGAGACTAAAGACTGACTACGAAAGTAAAACAAGCGCTTTCCTAATCGGCTAACATGCAACACACCAAGCAACACCTGTTTCAACAACATTTCAACTTGTTTGCCTGCTTTTCCCACAATCTGCTTGCACCAAAACAAACCACACTGGCCCTCAAAAATCAGCTAAACCAGTTACACAATCATGATTTTCAGTGCAGTTGAGCACTTGCTGGTTCACATATACAACGACCAAAAAGAAATCCACTCGATTAATAGAAGGCCTCGAGTCGTGATCGGCCAATATAGCCTATATGTGACGACAATCAAAAACTCATTAAATTGATACATTTTTAAATGATGTTTGGCACAGTGTTCTCTCCAGAGTGGAAATAAGCAGAGGGGGGGTAGAGCAATTGCTTTAACGTCGTAGTGCATGTATGTGACAGTCGTGCAGACAACACAGACCCTGGAGGGCAGCATCACTAAACTTCTACATCTGTGTCGATTTCCTCTCTTACCACTTGAGCGCTCGTGCCTGGGTGCAGCAGCCGCCGCGGCCGCGGCCGCGCCTCCTGTTGCGGCCGCACAGGCTCCATTTTCCTGCTCATCTCCGCTACTGTTAGTGCGTTTGCTTTTCTTTCCCTTGTTGTTCTTCTGGTTGGGCATTGTGCAGGATTCGGTTGTCAGTGTTATTTTCGACCTCTATCAACGCTGGCTGCTGTCAACACTGTCTGACATTTCTGTGGACTCCATTTCTGCAGTGGTGCTATTTTTTGCAGTTTTTTTTTCTCTTTGTGTTGTTGATTTTGGTGTCCTCGTGGAACACAGGCAGGGTTTAGTGCAGCTCTGACAGAAGCAGTTCAAAAAAAACAACAAGCTGCTATAACCTTTAAGAACGAAGGCGTGTCCGTCTCTTGTTTTGATTCCTGCTCTGCTGTTTTCTTCCACCCCCTGACGTCACAAGACCACGCCCCCCGCGTTCGGCGTCGATTTATGCTGCGTTCACAACCTGTGAGAACGCTCGGACTTCACAGTCTCAAGTGCTTGTGTTAAACATCTAAGATTAAGATTAATGTATCCTTTATTTGTCCCACAAATTTTCACTGTGTTGTTATTACATACATGCTCAGTACCTATAAATGCATTAAATGGAGAGATGTCAGAGTGAGGGGGCTGCCCATGGAAAGGCGCACTGAGCAGTTGGGGGTTTGGTGCCTTGCTCAAGAGCACCTTGGCAGTGCCCAACTCCTACAGACTGAGCTACTGCCACATCACAAGCAATAATGGAAGGCTCGTTTTATTTTCTTCCTTCCATTATGTATAATTCCTGTTTATACCTGCACACATCGCAGTATACATGTATTTTTATTTTACTGCTTTCATCAGTATGCAGAATGGCCTATTTTAGAAAGATATTTTATCAATGGATTATTATAACTGATATGTTGTATATGTCTATAATTTGTATGTCGCAGCTGCTAAAGGTAGGTCTAATTTTAACTACTGGTGAGGTAGTTTAATATAATTCATCATAATTTATTTGATGATTTTATTTTGCATTAATAACCTGAGTTTGCAAACTGGTAACTAAAGCTTTAGAATAAATGTAGTGGATATACAGTATATCTAAAATGTAGTAGAGTAAATTAAAAGATGTATAAAAAATATTAATAAAGACTCGCTGTGAATTGTGATATAGATGTAATGGTGCCTGGTGATACAAGAAGTACTTAATAAAACATCATCAAATCAAAACAAATTTATAGCAGTTTAGCAAGAGATTCCCACAGTCCCTGAATGCAGCAGTACACTCAGTCTTGAGACATAAGTTGATGAGAAGTATCACATACCCTTGAGGAGACATCACTGTCTTATTTAGCTGTTATGAAGTCACATATTTCATCAGCCTGATGTTTGTAAAAGATAATCTCTGTGGGGAAACTGCTTCACAGTTAAACATTACTTTCAAACAGGTATTATTTAAATCAAAGTGCCTGTAAAACAATCAATGGTAATTCAATTTAACTGTTTATCACACTATTCATAGCAGAAGTATATTGTTCAACTTTAACCCAAAAATGTTAATCACAATAAATTAAAAATTAAAAAAATATCAACTTTTCCATGCCCACTACAAATCATCACATTCCAATCATGCAACAATTTAGCATGTCAGGTCTCAGTTGCACATAAAAAAATATATATATATAAATAAAAACACACTGCAAAGCAGGTTCAAGGCTTCAAGTGTAAAGATTTTATTTCTCGTGCGTATTCCACAGTAACAGAAACCTTTGTTATTTTAGGAATGTGTTATTGCCAATACAAAAAGACAGTAATGACGCACATGAACACATCACGCAGGCATCCCAATAGTTCACAGAAATGGCTCTTCTCTGATGATAACTTTCTCCTCTCTAAGTGTTAACTTGTGCTGTAATTTTCATTTATGTTCAGCTCACTCCAGTGCATCAAGCAGCAGGATAACCCTAGATGACAGTGATGCAAGCCGCATGGTTTATCCTCACTCTCTTCCCCCATTATTCCCATAACTTTTCCGACCTCAACTTAGCCTATTGTTTTGTATTATGATGATTTCATATTGTTTTCTAGGCTTCATTTCAGCTTCATTCATAATTAGCATACAATTAAGCTCATTCAGTTTTCCTGATTTTGACAAAGTTTTTGATCCATGATATGTGCCACCATTGCTGTTTAGAGCACAATCTCCTATACGGTTCAGGGGGAAAAAAATCAAAAGAAAATCACATAATTCAAGTCAGAGAGAAGCAAAACAACCTGCACCTGAGCCTAAAAGATTCAGGAAAGTTAATACAACAGCAGTGAATGTGAACAGGGTCTTATAAAACTTGCAGATGAGGTACCCAGCGATCGCTTGCCTCTCGTCTTTGTGATATATAACGCTTGATATTATGCAGAGTAGCACAAAAGCTGCCACGTAGGAGATGTTACATTCAGCCAAACATTTGGAGATTGTTGGTCCTTCTAGTGTTTATCCAAGACAAATATTTCTTCTTGCATCCACAGCCACTTATCAAATCTATGGAGAACCAAAGTGGTCAAAATTAAATAAATATGATATTGTGAAATGTATTATATGAATGAACTATATAAATAAAGACAATGTGACAATTTGAACCGTTAAAGTGTTAAACATTCCAGTAGAGTTTAAACTCAATGAAAATATGAGTGTTTTACAGGTTATTTTACAAAAGTTGTATTGGAAAAATGCAATTTAGTAACTAATCAAAGCCATGTTTCATCACATTTTATGAAAAGACAAACAGGGCAGAGCCAAGTATGGGATTGGCTGATGCTTTGTCATGAATGAGTGAACAGCCAATCACGTAGCTGTATCTGCCATGACGAATTCTTAATGATCAACAGTCAGAGTTTGAAATAAAATGGTCAATTGGAACAATGTAATTTTTATGTAAAAAATAGCCTAATTAATTAACAAAGTACCTAAAATTGTTTTGTGGAGTTCATTGATTAGAGTTTTAAAAGTGAATTGGATTATTTCATGTTTTATTGCATATTGTCTGTATTTATTCATATTATTATTATTCACTTCATGTTGTCTTTTAATTCATTTTAATTTTGACCACTATGGACCTCCACACAACAAGCTGAAAGTGCTTGTTGATGATATTTTAGCAAAATAAAAAAACAAACAAAAATGACCTTCGACACAATAAAACAACAAGTGATGAGTTTTGATGGTGGGAAACCACGCAAAACCAAAATAAGCACGCCTGATCTGCAAGTATCATCTGACCTACAGTACAGAATAAATTGTGGTAAATAAAAATGAAAAAAATAAAAAAAACAAATGAAACTATAAATGCACAACTTGTGTCATAGGAGAGACACCTTATTTAAGCTACAGGACAATTAAACATATTTTGGTTGAGTTGATTTGGTCCTGAGAAACATCACAAATTCATCTTTTGCATCTGGCACCAATCACCCTGTAATTATTATACACTAATAAAAATTGCACGAGAAATACATTCGCCATTTGCTCATCAACTGTTTCTTACGAAAGGCAGGTTTTGGAGTTTGTTTAGCAGAGAAAATTCACTATTGACCACACCACATGTAAAAAGATGGAATAAAAACTACTCTAGCTGATTGCAACGTGTACAAAAAGGTGAAAAAGTCTTTCTTGAAATGCACTTGTCTGTAATTTCTATGAAGGAATTGTTCTCGTAGTTCCAAAAGCACTGGTCTAATAGCGTCTTTTTACAAAGTCCACAAGAGGTAGTAGAAATGGCTCATGTAAATAAATGGAACTGCCATTTGTTGACACTGATGGTGGAAACACACTACCCAAGCTGCGCTAGATTTAACGTCAAAACACATTACATGGATTTAAGGTAATGAGATCCTAACTCCCATTGCCACTTGAGGCTGATAAGGGAGACTAGTGCAGCTTTTTAACGACAAGTACCCATAAAAAACAATTTGTCAGGATCAGAGGGCTCTAATTAAAAATGTGAAGAAGTTTGTCAAAGTTACTAAATCGAGCCAGTGTCTTGTTCTGTGCTACTTTATCCTGACACTGATACCATCAAGAGATGGTTGTGATAGTTACCATATACTGTAATTTCTCCCAGGAATCAAAAAAAAAAAGAAAAGAGAATTACATTCCTGATTGTGCGCTCATAGTCTTAAAAGTGTATATCAAAATGACATTTGAGACCCGTGGTTGATAAACAGCAGCCTGAGAAAGAGAGAAACACCATTTGTCCTTGTCATATGAAACTATGAATGTGGCCCTAATTCAGCCCCTGAGAACCTAAAATATTCTCAAATTAGTTTTTGTGATAATGTTTGGCACAGTGAAATCAAATTAAAATCATACGCAGATACGCCAGCTGAGCCTGTAAGTGTACCGTTTGATGTTATTGGTTTGGTCATTATGTTTGAATTCAAATACTGAGCCTTGCACAAGACGGAAGATAAATGAAAAAACAGAAGCTCAGTGACAAGCTGGTACACTGCAGAAGCTCAGTATTTGAGTCGCTAGAAGGCCATCTGGTTCGAACTTGAGCCTTCATTCCTGGAGCAGGACGATATCAACGTCATCGTGGACACCTTGCAGAAGCAACTCGGACTGGAAGGTGACCAGCTTCCTCTTCTTGGCGGCCTTCAGGGTGCCCACCAAAGCCTCGAAGATGTTGGCACACTGGTCGTCGTTGAATAAGACCCCGAACTTCACGCTGGTTTGACCATCAGCATCTGAAATAAGAGAGCAGAGCAGATTGATCGTTTTTGACATTGACGGATTATTATCTCAAAAGTTATAATAAAAAAAGGTATACGTGCTGTTTAGTGTCCTAAATT
>JABXJD010001602.1:0-80575 GCA_013375575.1 Percina caprodes
ATGCCTCCCGGTGGGAAGGATTAAGATGCTATTCAAGGAGGCAAGTGGAGGAGTCAAGGACGCATGCACAACTCACATCTTCACTGGTCGCAAAGTGCCGCATGCATAACTCAAATCTGCACTTGACTTACATCGGGGAGTGACAGACCCCCCTGTCATGTGTACCTTGAGTCTGGAGTTGTTCATCTGCACGTGGTCCAAGGTGCTGGATTTTTTCAGCTGTTCTTTCTCGAGCTCTTCTAAAGTGCACATATTGCGTCTGTGAATTTGTATTAGCTCATACATGGCATTCAGAGCTGGCACTGTCTTCAGGTCGGCTCCCTCTGGTGAGCTGGCCTCAATACATGTGGAGGAAAGACCCAGTGAGTCAAGCTCCTGTGAATAAAGAGGAATTATGTCACCAATGTAATGAATGATCTCTACAGAAATTAAAAGTACCAAGTGCAAATAATATATTTAGCATTTAGTAGGACATGTCTGTACCTGATTGATGTATGAAATGCATTGAGGAATAGTATCCTCTGTGCAAAAGGCACTTATCACATTGTAGGAGCTTCTGGACAGGGGCAAAGAAGATTGCATTGACACAAGGTTGTTCTGTCTTGAGGGCGACATTGTCACATGTGATATGCTGGAATCTCATAGTTTCCTTAAAACAGAACAGAGACAAGGAAATTACGGCAACTCACATTACATCTACTGTACATTTCTTAAACTGAGAGGCTTGAATTAGGTTGTTGGTCTAAAATGAGAACAAAAATATGGGTCACCTCTAGCAGATCCCCCTCCAAAAAAAGCACAGCTGATTAGTCTTTCTATTTTTAACATATTGTACAAAATACATCCCATTAGCAGAGAAACTTACCCATAGATGTCCCTATTGGCACAGTTGTCCACCACTCTCCCATATCACCGACACATCAGGACACACGGATGTGAGGTCATGAGTTACCAAACGGAAGATGGATTAGCACGCAGGCGGTGGATCAGAGCCTCCCACTAGAATTGAGCCCTGCAATGGAGCATCAAGCCATGAGATAAACCAGTAATAGATAATCTGGGCTGCTGCTTCACCCACACAGGATTAACTGCTGTTATGTGCCAGTGGGGCTCACCTATTGGCCACAGGCAACTGAATTACAGGGTGGTAAAATGATCTCAGCAAAAAGCCAAAAGATTTACAAAGATAAAAAAAATAAAAATTCTAACAGTATAGGCTATGTGTAGTTTCTTTACTTAAGTGCCTTCAGGTCACTATGATGTTGACATGCTGTGAAACCAGATGAGCCTGCTAAAAACCACTCCTACAACTTTGCAATGCACTGAAATGTTCCAACTTGTGTTCAGGGGCTGTCAAGCACATTGTCTGGACCAAAGGGAGTAATGTAATCAGTAAAAGCTGAGAACACTATGTTGGTGAGGCCAGTACTACTAGTCAGTAGTCAATAAAAGGGTCTGCTTTTCTGTGTCAATGTGCGTCCCTGCTTGGTTAGGTTATTGGCACCGTTGTTAACAAACCAGAAGGCATGCACAATTTTTATCTGAAGTTACACTAACCGAGGCGGAGATAAGTCCAGTGTGCTTTAGCTTAACGTAGTCGTTCTACCTTGTTGTATAGTAGTATCGTCAAAGAACAGTTACTGCTAGGTTAGCCAAGTCGCGTAACTTACAAGGTAGCGTTAACGTTTGCAAGGTTCGCTAACGTTAACCCCTTGTGTTTTGATTACAAGGTTATAATAAAATAATTAATTAACTTTAAAGTTTAGTTGGCTCGCTACTTCAGCAAGGTAACTTAGACTAAACGTCCTGATTTGTAACATGACTTTAATTTTAACTAGCTAAGACGTTAAATATAAATTAACAACCACGTTACTAACGAACTGCTATTGTTTGCTGACCTGGATAAGATATTAGCTGTAACGTTATACAAAGTTAAACATATACTCACGGGTGCGGCGTGAAATGGGTCACCTAGCTAGCTAAATCCAACACTTGCTGACTTCAGTGATGCTGTCAACATTAACACAATGCTTCTTTATCGAAAACACCGAGTTCAGTCGTCACCTCTTCGGCAGCAGAAACAAACATAAATCTCACCTAGCGGTTACTTTAATCTGAAAGCAGAGATGCCCCAACAGACAGTAGAACGGTTGTTCCTGCTGCTGCTGATTGTAGTTTTTTTTTAAAGTCTATTCCTCCGCTGGCTTCAGAGCATACGTCATTGTTATTGGAGGCAGCGTTGTTAAGCAACCAGTATCTGAGCCGTGCATTGGATATTCACGTGTGCAGTGAACGATTATGCAAATTAGAAAAAATGCTGTCAGGTGTCGACGCAAGAGGTAAGGCAGTATATTAAGCTGCATTTATAAATGTAACACACAGTTTACATTTATTTGCATTATGCTGTGGCAAACTAAATATACATTGAACTGTAACGATGTTTGATACACCTGACTACATTTTTTTAATTGTTTTAATCGTTGTCATTGAAAAAATAACGTTGAGCTAAAGACACATGGTATCATAGAATGATTCAGAATTAACTAAATCGGTAAAAAACAAAAAAATAATTTGGCCAGAGCAGCAGAACCAGTACATAAATGGCTAGTAAATTGAGACAAACAGGCCTATATCAATTTAGTTACACATAGTATACATTTTTAAGAGAAAAAGGCACAGTACAAGATACTGCAAAGGATCAAAATACAAACAATTACACTGAACTTTGCAATGATTAATTAATTAATACATTCATTTCTTTATATAGGCTAGTAGATTCAGGGTAAGCTAGATTTGAAAAGCAGTAAATCTACTTTCATTTCTTAATTAAGTAGTATGTTCAAGTGCTTGTAAAAAAAGACACATAGCCTATGTTATGCTGTTATTGTGCATTCAGAAGGAAATTCCTCTTCAGGTAATCTCTAAGAAATCTGTTTTGTAAAGAAAAGTTAAGTTCAATACCACGCTTGAATGCATCACTGAACTGAGGCGGTATTGGCTGTAAGTTTATATTCATATTGAAATTACTACTACTACTATATCAGGTTGTTACACTGGTGACCATATAACTTACTGGTCCTCTGAGCACTTACTTCAGTAGAGTTCAGCAATTCAATTAAAAAGAAACAAGTTGAAATAATTCTACTTGAGTAAGAAGATATTCTAGCATTCACATCAGGCATCAGTATAATCAAATTCTTCATGCACACAGTCAGGACTCCTTAAGTTCTTATTCAGTCTCGATACGCAAACTCTTTGTCCACACAAAGGTAAAAGCCATCCTCTTCTCACGTCATCCAAAGCAGCAGCATGAAGAGAGGCAGCAGGCAGCTGGCTCTTCATCAGTCTGGTATCTTCCAGACTCAGGCTGGTCCCTGCATTCTGCTATGAAAGCCTGAAGCTGGGACACTGGCACCTTGTCTCGCTGGTTATGCTGGGGGATCATTGTAAAGTGTCAGGCAACTCAAGTGGAAGAATAAATAAAAACTATGACCTGAAAAACATCTGTTTACAGCTAGGTCAAATAATATTTCTCAGTATGGTGAATCTAGGTGACTCAGACTGACCTTGATGGTCTCATAGGTGTCAGTGATGACTGCGATGAAGAGGCTGAGCACCATGTAGATGAAGAGGGAGATGAAGGAGTAGAGGTAAAGTCTGCTGAACAGCCACACCATGTAGCCCTCGTGTCTCATCTTCAGGAACGTGGCGTACATGTCATCCCCGTTGATGAGAGAGAAGAGGCACTCTGTCACCTTGTCGAGCGTTCGAAACTGGAAAGAAAAGTTTTTATAATATTTCAGTGACACCAGAAATGAGCTCCCTGATGCGTAGGTGGATTTATTAGGCCACAATGACACTTAAAAAAGATTAATTATGATTATAATGTTCATACTTTCTCATGGTAAGGCCCAAGGACGATCCAGCCACAGAAACAGTACCCGAGGTAGATCATGGCTGCACAACAGCAGAATCGGATCACATTTGGGAACGCTGCCCTTAGGGTTAAGATTAATATCTAGAGAGGAATATAGGTTGTCAGTTCCTCTGAATATGCATTTGCTACTTTTAACAGGCTGTCTGATGTATTAGGCAAAAACAAAAACAAAAAATGCATGGAATTTCTTACATTGTATTTCTTGAAGAAACCAAGGTAACGAATCACGCCGACCCAAACAAGCATTGTGGCTGTACCCAGCAGGATACTGCAGACGTCATAGTTTGTCAGGTACTAGAAGCGAAAGAGCATACAAATAGATAAACTTCATGCTTTACACACTGCTTTTACCCCAAGTCCAACATGCCTATAATGAATAATCTAATTAAAAATAGCCAATAATGTGAAAAACAAACCTTTGTTTGTATTCCAATTTTGAGTGCTGACCCAGTGATGGTCAATGTGTCACTCACAATGATGAGGATATACCAGCCATTCACAAACTCCATGCGGTCTGACCAGGACACAATTTTATTGTAGTAGGCATGGAAGAATATGTTGAACTCCTGCATGAGAGAAAAATCAGATATTGTAAAATAAAAACACAACAAACCAGGATTCATACCATCAACACATAGTGGGTAGATTGCTCAATTTCTACATTATATGATTTCACATTTTTACTCATGAGAGGTTTGTATTTATTATTTGATCAGTATAAAATCCTGTCTACGGTTCTTCCCCATCAATAACACTGAGGTTGTGAGTCCCCACAATAAAACCCCTTAAAAAAAATAAAAATTATTATTTTCAGTCACATTTTACAAAATTCACATTGACAAGATTCAAATTCTGGCAGGGAAAAACTGAATCTTCTATTTATTATTTGTTTGTTTGTGTATCGTTTGTTTATAGGTAGACCAATTTAAATATATTGAGTCTAAAACACTGGAATTAGTCTATAAAATACCCACCCCATGTACGTTTTTAAGTGTATAATGTAAACTTCCCCCAGGTAGTTAAACCCAACAAATTCCTAAAAAGAAATACAGGGAGGACATGACATCAGTGTTCTACAGTCCTACATCAGATGCTGGTTTGCAGATTATGTGTTGATTATATCAGTCTTTTATTACTGAATAATTGACCTTGTAGCTTATCTGTAATAGTAAAAAAAAAAAAGTGATGACACTAATAATTGACTTGTTTCTCATAACTTACAAACTGCAGTTGGATGCCATTGTTGACAGATCGCATGCAGAGGATGAGAGAGATGAAGCAGGCGAGGATGACCACAGAATCTAATGACAGGAGGAGGTAGTCGTTCTGACCAGCTAGAAGCCAGAGCCACAGATTTCAGGTTGCATTAACAGCTTGTTTTTGTTGCTGCTGCTTCTACAAAGCTGAGACACACACTGTTGTTTTTCTTCTAATAGTCAGGTTAGCCACCATGCTGAGTTAGATCATATATAATATACAGATGTCAAGGGGACAGAATCATGTCACTGTGCCCCTGCTGGCCTTTGAAGTAATAACCAGTATGAGTATTTTTGTTTGGCTGGCTCATAATATAATACTGTATATCAATAGGTGGGATAAAATGGAGTTTGGGTTGAACTTACATGCACCTTCCACATTCCAGTCTCTGCATTCATAAATTCTTGCATTGTGTTCGACCTCAACCTTTATCTTTCCGCTGTGTGCACGATTGTCAAAATTGATCTGTATAAAAACAAACATTGAGTGATTGGCAAGTTAAAGAGAAACTGTTTATCAGCATGTTAAGTGATCCTAAACACTCAGACGAGGGTGTAGTATTTGTCAGACATTGTCACCAACCATTATATGGAATTCATAACAGTCTGGTAGCTCGTGGTGCCGCACAGTCTGCAGGTTGATTGTTTTCAGAGAAAGGTAGATGTTCACCGATAGCAGCCTGGGCACACAAACATATATTAGCAGGCAGCACTCTCATCAACTAGCATTAAAAGAAGCATTTTCAGTTTACCACAGAATTCACCTTTTGAAATCTAACGAGAAGTTCACATGTGTAGCCAAACTGCTATGGTTGTCGAACGATTGCACAGGATATATGGAAATACATTCTGGGAGGAGGAAATACAGGCAATAAATTAAAAAAACAAAACAGTTAGCCTTTATTTCATTTGATAGTCAAACAGAGAAATTAGTCAGCATTCATTCCTCTGAATATGCTACTTCCTCTTTTCATGGAATCACAAGTAAATCCACAGTGATTATTTTCCATCCATGCCATGATTCAGCTTCCATAAATACATCAAACATTATGGATACAACTCATGGTAGACATAAATACACAAGTTCCACAGCTATTTATGACTCTAATTGATGATAACATTATTTTTTTATTTTTTTTGTACCTTTATCAATATGTGGATCAATATCAAAGGTCTCATTTCCAGGATCGATGCTGCTGTTTCTGTAAAACTCTTGACATACAGACAGAGGAGTGTACTGGCCATCAGCACTGTTGTATGCCAGATTGCCTACAGTCAAGTTTTGGAGATTAATGTACTGGAAGGAAAAAAAAAAGATCAGAAAAAAAGAGTGAAGCACATTTTTTCATACATCAAATCCCTGTGTGGTATGAAGGTAAACTCTTATCTTCCATAAAAAAAGTACCCTGTCAATAATGTAGTAGACGTGATTATACACATCTGCTTTCGTGTACAGTGCGTAGTTTCCCAGCCGGTGATCCTTGTATTCTTTTAGAAACAGATGTCTGAATGTCATCAGATTTTCGTCTTTGAAGGTGACCATCATTTCGTTGCTCAGGCCGAAAGAGACCAACTGAAGCATGGGGGGCAAAACATTTGATTTAAAAAAAAAAAAAAGGATCTACTCTCTGTTACACTCTGTGTGTAAGTATGCCTTATAAATTAGTAAAGAATTCCATGTAGTACCTGGATTGTGATGATAGCAATTTTTAATATTTGTAACATCAGTTTCCATGGTTTGCGACCCCGGCTCTGTATTTCTCACAGGGGTTCATGAAGAAGTATTTGAGCCTCCGTCTGAAGTCCTCCACCACCTTGGACTGCAGGTTCTGAGTGTGAGTGCTCCATCTGCAGCGGCCGTTTAGCCTCCTGTCCTCTGGCCGGGAGGACAACAGCGGCTCAGAGTCCTCTGTCATACTCCAGTACAGAATAGAACTTGACTGTTTTTGAGAGTTTTCTATATATATGTCAGACATGTGTTTAAGATAAGGGTTTAACCATTCCATTTATTGTAATGTTTAACTGGTTCTTCTGCGTGTGCTCACTGCTGTCATTCTCTCTATCTTTAAAATCTGAGTATGGAGTGCAGACTAATCACGCTAACATAAGCTATAAAGCTCTAAAAACACACCAAAAAAAGCGTTTTTGGGCATCAATCATTTTTTTATCTCAAATGGCTTATTGTAGAAGACCTGCAACTGCGAGACAGCAAAGGCAGACTTCTACTACTTTTTACAATTACTTAACCTATCAAGCTATTAAATTTCAAATCTATTCTAATCTAATCTAATTTCAAAGCAAAAAGTAATGAATGAAAGTTAAAGGCACTTATGTTGTACATACTATTGTAGGATAATTATACAATATTATTACAACACCTTGTTGTGATATATAATTAGTACATATAGTAAAAGCACCAAATTGGAGTAAACAGTCAATAGATACATAAATATAAATGTATATATACAGTATATGTAATGATAAATGAATTACCTTTGCACCAGCGAGCCACAGAGCGACTAGGGTAGCACTTGGGGCTTCTCTGTCTGAATGAAGATCAGACAGTGCAGTCACCATACCAGCCTTCACAACAATGACATGGCATGTCATTCCTCTGTGTCATTTTCAGCTTTTCCAGTTTTTCCAAAACAGTTATAGAATCTCTGCACACACAGAAACTGACACTGCTAGCATGCTTCTGCAATAAATTAATATTGTATTACAAGAGCTATCGAGAGCCTCAGAAGGTTGTGGGATGTATTGGTGTTACCTTAAAAAGATGTTCGTGAGGACATCTTTTTTAACCATTTTTTCCTAAACCATAACACGGTCACCATTGAAGACAGGAAGCACGAGCTGAATTCATTTAGAAAACCTTTATGCAATAGAATATTGTACATGACCAGTGAATGAGTGGGAATTAAGACTCTGTAGTGACAAAAATGTAAAGCAACTCCTTGTCAACTTATTGCTTCGCTGAATGAACTGGAAATCATAATTTAGAGCTACACTGTTCTGATCAAAGGCAGCGCCTTATACGGCCTCATTAGTTTAATTCAATTACTTCTTCCAGTGTATAACAGTTTCTCACCGCACCTAAACTGTAGCTGCTGTGTTTTCACACTAAACAGTTTATCAGGAACTCACACCTTTGGTCAAAAAAGAGGAGTAGAAAGTTTCAGAATGGGAGAGTCAGGTTTCCTTAGCTCATTATGTAGGAATCAAAAAGGAAATTAATACTTTAGGGCACAAAAATATGTTTGAAGTATCAAAAACTGTATAGTACTGTATTGAAACGCGTGCTCAAATTCAGATACAGATTTAAATCATTATTTCGCCAATTTAAACTTATTTTTTTATTTAGGCAAAGTTATTTTACACCTACGTATATTTAAAGAACATTTAACAAAGTGGCATATTTTGTTTAATAAAATAGTATTTTTAGAAAAATGTACTGTATATATTCTTGAAACTATGCTATTATTTTAGCCTAGTATCAAAGCTAAGGTCACAAATTGGCACCTGTGTTAAAAACATTCAAACAATACTTCAGCCCAAGTGAATTATAATAGCATAGTAGCAATCAAAGGCATGAGCAACACCAAAAAGAGTGCGAGACAACAATGAGAGTGTTTGTTTATGAGTGGCTGCAGATTATGCTGCTTTGTCCTTGGTTTAACTGCATGAAAAGTGTCTTATTGAGATGTGAAATTAAAAGATGTTCCTGTGTGATGTTGGAGTGAGAGAGCGCGACCTGAGGGGCTGGAAGTTTGGGTCCCCTCCGCTATTGGTGCAACCTGGTGTTCCGGCATCTATATTGGAAGGGGATTGAACCATTTCCTCCTCCGGCAGCGGAGGAGCTCCAGGGTCTCCGGGCTTGGGGAGGCTGGAGGAGGTTGTGGAAGAAGCTATGCCAATGCTAGCACCAGCCACTGAAGGCAAGTCTCCACCTTTCTGTAACGACGGCAGATTGATTGAGCCTGCTACATCTGAGGTTGAAAAACTGCGTTCTCCATCTGGGTGAAAGAGGAGGGTGGAGTTGTTTGAAAACGTTGAGGTGATGTCGCTGGTTGTGCTCGGAGTGCAGAGGCTGCTGTCAGACAAGGAACTGGAAGCTGTGGAGCAACAGATGAGGAGGGGAAAAGTAGTCAGGAGAGTTGAATTAGAGCATCAATTACATCTCAGATTTGAAAATACACAACAGATTTCATTGTGACTTGGCCTATTAACCTCTGAGAGACTCGATCTTCTCGTTCTTCGCCTTTTGCACCTCATCTGTGATTTTAGTGATGATGAAGTTCTGTGAGCGCAACTCCCTTATGGACTCAATCAAGGCATCCAGGCCCCGGGGGTTCTCGGCCAGTATGTCCAATAACACGCCCGTCCTCTTGGTCTGTGTGGTCCTGCAGCTGATTTCCTCCGCATCGTCTCGTGTCAGGATCCTGCGAGACCGCAGGTAGTCAAGGTGGCGTTCGGCTTTGATCTTGTCACAGAGGTAGGGCCGCAGTCTGGTCAGCACCTGGGAATCCACAGCAGCCATGTAGGAGACACAAAAGGAGAACAAAGTGAGCTGTAGGAGGTTCTGATTAGGAGGGCTAATTTGTTGCATAGGGTCTGGGAAGGCTGAGAATCTGCAGGTTTTCACTCTACAGTAGCCTACTAGTAGCATACTAGTCAAATGTCTACAGCAGGTGGTCTGAAAACACTTCTCTAACCGGGTCGGGTTCTGCTCTCGAGTTGTCTATCCCTGTTGTAGCTTCTGCTAGTGCGTTTGATAAGTCAGCTTTAACAAATGAGCAAATACTGTATGTATTTACAAAAAAGTGCACTCAAACTCTAGCCTGTGTGTTCAATATTGTGTTTTGTTGTCCAATCCTACAGAGAATTGGAAGTTGACGTGGGCACAGAGAAGGTGGGGTGTGGGATAACGTTATTTCCTCCTTTTAACAGGCCTTTAACGCCAAACAAAGTGTCAGTAGAGTCTGTATTTTGCACATAACTTACTTTAACAAGTATTATTTATTCGGAAGCATGATTTGGCTAAATTATAGTAGGCTACTCACGTCTTTTTTAATTTCTGCCATTTCATCTTCACTTAGGTGAGGAACATCCATCCCTTTCACCCGTAAAGTGAAAATCCAGGTGTTCCGGGTAACGAATGACGACAAAGATAAGTTAATAATAATAATAATAATAAAACGCACTACATTGATAAACCAACTGTAAGAGTTAACAAATGTGGCTCTTCATTATTTGTCGTTAAAAGGTGGCGTACAGCCACTGTCCACACAACTTTTGTTTCAAAAAATCCCCGGACTTCCTGATTCGTGTCACATACTGTTGAGGTTTACGTTGAAAACCAGAAGAAGAGAAGTAAGGTTACAGAGAGCTGAGTCGTCGGTTTTAAAACAAGAACCGATTTATGTAGTTAGGTAGTCTAAAAATCTGATAAAACGTCTCATACAACAGCAGACTAGGCTACAGTTGTCCAACTTTCCTCGTGTTTATCCGTTTTAAAGTAAAATAAAATGTTTCTGCTGCAGGTGAAATGCTATTTCGATATAGGCCACTGGGTGGCGCTGTTGGATATTTCTCTTTCGCTCTCTCTCTCTCTCTCTCTCTCTCAAACAAACACACACACACACACACACACACACACACACACACACACACACACACTAGTCATACAGTATACCTCAATATGTAAGATAGAGATTGTGTAAGTACTTTAGGCCCACTAGATCTATTTTGAGGAACTTGTACAGTATCACAGGGAAACTTACTGCATGATAAAAAAAACAAAAATAAAAAGTCCAGTAAACATGAAATAATTTGCAAAATGGCAAAACATGATATTCACTTCCCTCTAATCGTGATATGCCACAAACTGTTGAAGAACGGGTGCCCCCTGAGGAGGTTGTTCTCAGGCATGTTTTGTCATGTCCTGCAATGTAATATGTACTGTGCAGCTCGAAAACATCAAGCCCTGCTAACTGTAAATCAAGCCACGACCTTCTGTTACTTGCTCAGAGGTTTTCAGTGTAATGATAATGGTTTGAAATAGAGGGGAAAAACAGGCTCCAATAACTACATGGCTGCTTTTGCAGTCGAGCAAATTCTGGAGAATTGGACAATTGCAGCCAAAAGATGCCCTTTTTAAATGTCCACTGTATGTGCATCAGCCTCTTTACAGAAGAATATATATATATATATATATATATATATATATATATATATATATATATATATATATATATATATATATATATATATATATATATAGTATATACTGTATATATACTTTATCACTTTAACACTGGACTCAACACTGACACTTTAATAATAATGTATGGTCTTTTTTTTTGTTTATTTGACAAATGTTCTTATTGTTACTGTTATTTTGTTGTCTTTATACTGTCTTTTCTTGAAGTCTAAGTCTATACTGGTTATATATTTATTTATTTGTTAAATGGCCACAAAGCAGCCACAGAAACTAAAAATGCATGCCCACTTTTCTCCGCAAAAGCATTATGATGAGTCACATCATTCCTGTTAAACAGCAGAGAGCAGTAGCCTGGAATAATGTTGAATCATCTGTGAGAGATTCAGAAGAACCCAGTGTACGACTTGTGAGAGGCCTCTACAGTGAATCAGACACGATGTAATGAACTGTATCTGCACAACCCTTACAGACATTACTGTCTGTGGTACCATGTATGACCCACTCTCACATAACAGCCAAAATAAGCTTGTCTAAGACCTATAGTGGTTTTACACTGAGTAGCACTGGGAAGATTTTTCTGCCTTTCCATTCTCTGTACCCAATCTTCATGCCATACAGAGTTTGAATCCCATATTTTGTCTATATTCTTCTTTCATGCATTTGTAATTTAGCATAACATGACTTTTTACACTTTTTCACGCTTCTTTTCTCCACCCTCTCATCATGTATTTGCTGTCCACAAACCTCTTAAGATGTAATCTTTAAGGGGGTCTCTATGTAATGAACTAAAACTATCAAGGGGTTTAGCTAGCTTAACATAAAGCATGGAAACAGGCCAGACTGTTCAAAGTTTAAAAAAATAAAAAATAAAATAAATACCTACTAACACATCCAAAGCTTCCTTGTTAACAAGCTGTATCTATGTTTAATCCATTCACAAACATACTGTACATGTAAAGGCAATGTTGGTTGTAGCCCTATGGGAAGCCATATCTTACATTGTGTATTTCCTGACAAAACAGCAGCACAATGACTTTCTTCAGGTCAGACCAGCATTTTTAATGTCACAGAAAAATCAGTTCATGGTGTTGGATTCACTTACAGAGCCCAAGTTAATCTGCATTAATTTTTTTGAGTTGACTTTAAGTTTGGCAGACGCTGTTTTGACAATGATGTCCTTTCTTTTAATCTCCTCTATTGAAGGATAAAGTGATCCTCAAAAGATTAACAGTTAGGAGACAGTAGCTGATGATACAAATATTTTGATGAATCTTGAATTGTTAACTAATTGTCCTGTTGACAGCAGAGGATCTTTGCTGACAGTTAGCAAGCTTTCCAGGTTTTCCCCACTCTTTTTGTGGGAGGTATTGTGTGACTAGACAATTCTTGTTTTCTGCTGGCTAACACTTTAGAAGTTAACTTGTTGCCTACAGCAGTTTACCAATCAGCCATCAGCGTCCAGACGCACATATTTTGTGAAGACGTGTGGATGAATTTCATTGTGCTTGGGTGAGCTTGCCATCTGTCCTTTTTTCCTTGTGATTCCTTTCCAGACAATGAGGCTGCCAGGGAATGAGAGCTTACTGTTTCCCCCTGCTTCCAGTCTTCATGCTAAGCTAACCTAACAGCTTTTGGCCGCGTTCCTGTCACAATAGAGTTTCAAGTTTCCGACTCGTAAATGGCACTCACGTCAACATCCAAGTCGTAATTATAATTTTTATTCTGCTATTATTCAACTTGTCAAGTAGACTTGTTGAAAGACCCTGACCATGTAGGTTTTTGCAGTTTTATTAAGTAAGAAATTCAGTTCATAGTCATCTTAAGGGAAGGCAATGTATTTTGAGCTCTAATGTAACCTTACTTATTTCACACCCATTTTAAGGCCACCATACAAGCCTTGTGGTTCATGGCAACAGAACAGGAACGATCGTACCCAGACAGCATTGTTCTGAATTTATATTTTTATCTGCAAGCTCACGGCTGCAACCCGGTCTCACGGCAGTTTGTGAAATGGTCACATTATTTGGATTTATTAATTTGTCAGCAGTAACATGACTTTCTCATGATTTCATCATGAAAGGTGCTTCCCATTGAAAAACATTACTTTAAAATTCATACTCACCACCACGAACGAAGTGAGAAAATTGTGTCCCTGTACACTAATCAATAGATTAAATAACGTCACCATTTCACAAACTGCCATGAGACTGCGCTGGCTCACAATACAGGTGCTATGCATATTGCATTTGAGACATGATGACACATTGACAATGTACCTTCATTTTCCATTGTTTTCATACCTGTAAACTGTCCAAGCAAGCATTTACATACACATATTGTGTAACTATAAGCCCTAACTACTTTACAAAACACAAATGTCAAAGGCTCTGATGCAGATATATGAAATATAGATGCTTGAAATTTAAAATAAGTGCTTTACTTCATGAGTCACACACACAAGCTTTAACATCAATTTCTACTTTACCACAGGGTTCTCACACTCACGACTAAAAATGTAAAACTAGCTAGCTAACATTAGCCACAATGCTTATATTCTTTGTATACCTCATTGTAATTTCTTAATAATAACTGAACAAAATCAGCAAAAGACAGATGTTCAATCTAATTAAATTAAAATATAATTTTCCAAAATGTTAATATAGGCTACTTAAGGGCTAATGTGCCTTTGAATATAGCCCATTTACCTCGACCTCTGACTTTGAGAAAGAGGCAAGATGAATGAGGATTTCTCTTTGGAAATTAGTTTTATACTTACATCAATATTATAATTTTATACAATATAAGACACA
The DNA here is from genome assembly GCA_013375575.1 of Percina caprodes. Classification (NCBI taxonomy): domain Eukaryota; kingdom Metazoa; phylum Chordata; class Actinopteri; order Perciformes; family Percidae; genus Percina; species Percina caprodes. Next base: position 14,227 of record JABXJD010001602.1, read on the forward strand.
TTCACATGCATCTCTGTGGGATTGGGATAAATTGAGTCTAACATTGTCAAACATTGTCAGAACATGCAACTGCAATCCTTTCTAACTTCTCCAGCTGCTTTATATGTTTAATATTAAATATGTTTCCCTTACTTAACATGGTTCTGCAAATTCTTTATAATGCAGCTTTGGAGGGAAAAGTTTCCACTCCAAACCACAAGTCAGCAGCGATTTCCATGCATGTGTGAATGCACCGTGCTCACGCTTGTTCGCTCTTCATCTGCCTGGCACTGATACAGACCTCAGTTGTATAACCTCCATTAGATAAGAGGGGGAGGCTGTGCCAGTCTGCCCTGCTCAGCCTCTTGTTCTCACAGGTTGTAATGAAAGGAAAGGCATTTTTCCTGAAAACTCTCATTGTTCTTTGATGTGGATAGAAGAGGATGCTTTTTATCCTGGCAGCTATTTCAAAAAAACCTTCAATGTTCATCCTGAGTGGAATGTTGCTCTAGGCATTTCTCAAGTTGTTTTCTTTCTGTCTTACTTTCTTCATTTTTCTTATTCGGTGTGTTTGTTATTTTGGCCTAACAAAGGATACTTACGGTTCAAACATTCCACAAGGCTCTTGTCTCCTTTTTCAAAATATTTAAGTCAAACAAATTCTAATCCATCCACTCACTTATAGGTGACTAAAGGGAATTTCATCTGTGACATTTAACACTATGCGAAGTTAGAGAATACAAACACTGATCACAGACTACATGCAGCAGTCTAAACACTGCTTCGGCCAACATAGAAATTCAGTTGGTCATAGAAATATGTAGCTTTTCTTCAATATTTATGTCAGAACTTGTGGTGCCCGATGTTGAATCCTTCTTTGGGGCTGCTCTCACATGCATGGGGCTGGTTATTAAAAAAAATCAGGTATCATACTTTTTGTTTTGCCTTGCCTTTACATAACTATATTTTACCAGTGTTTCTTCTTCTTTCTTTTCCTTTATCAGGTAAAGTTTGGGTTAATAAAGACCTTGCCAAGAAAGTGACATAAAAAACATTGTTACAACAGCGCATACAATACAAAATCAACTCTAATAAATACCTTTCACAAACCACATAAGTAAGCCCACACATTAGGATGCAGAGGTATGAAGTGCATAATTGCAGCAAACAATGTAATGCAATGCTCGAAGAGGATACAATTCCGTTTTTTAGGGCAGACCATGTAATTAATTAATGACAATTAATTAATGTAGTGTTTCATTATAGAAATAATATTTTAAGGAACTGGTTTACATTATGATAGAAGAATGACTTCATGATTACGTAACAGATACTGTATAAAATGATAATTACATGGCTATTGGAGAGAAAGCCCTGAAAGAATGGAAGCTAGACTGTTCTTGGTTCACTGAGTGAGAGAACAGGAGGGGGGGACTTCTTATGGGAGGACTCGTGGAAACGCATTCCTCCCATAGTTTTGGGACACCTCTTCAGCCCGTGCGTACGTCAGATCTGCTCGGAGTGAATAAAAGGAGATGGGGACTCCAAAAGAGGGAGAGAAAGAACTCGTCGACTCACTGCCAAGTCTTGTGTTGGATAGAGACATAGTTTTTCACTCAGTAAAGATTTTACTTCAAAAGATTACTTAACTTCTGAAGATGTGGAAAGTCTTTGTGATCGTCTGTGTTACACTGGTGAGGAAATAATCACTGTTAATTCATAAGCTGCTTTTCTAGCTGGTATAAGAGGACCGTTTTTGGAAGCAAACATTTGATTAGAAATGTCTGTTTTTCCTCAGGTGTCAGCCTCATGTCCAAAGGACTGTCAATGTCCCCCTGACAACCCCAGATGTGAAGCTGGAGTCAGTCTCATGCTGGATGGATGTGGATGCTGTAAGGTTTGTGCACGGCAGCTCTTTGAAGACTGCAGCAAGACACAGCCGTGTGACCACACAAAGGGACTGGAGTGCAACTTTGGAGGGGGATATGGCTCGTCTAATGGCATCTGTCGAGGTACGATGACTTTTGCTCTGTTCCCTTCTCTTCTTTTTTATTATTTTACTAATTTTGTCATTTTACTCCTGTCATGTCAAACCCCCTCACTACTTTCTCTGTTTCTCTAAAGCAACCAAATCAGATGGAAGAACATGTGAGTACAACAACAAGATTTACCAGAATGGGGAAATATTCCGGCCAAACTGCAAACACCAGTGCACTTGCATGGACGGTGCTGTTGGATGTGTCTCCCTCTGCCCACATCAGTTCACTCTGCCCAAAGTGGGCTGTGCCAAGCCCAAGTGGGTCAAGGTGCAGGGACGGTGCTGTGAACAACTCGTCTGCCCTGAGGAGGCAAAGACAGAGAGCTCTGTGGTAAAGAAACACAGAAAAAAGCATGACGAAAACAGACCGTCTGAAGACGACTTTACCAACAAGAATGAGTTGGCTCCTGCGTGGAGAGGAGAATCAAATTCATTACCTGGTGAGTATTTTTTACACTGTATCCTTTCTGTTGTCATTGCCAAAGAGGGAGACAAATATATAAAGGACATGTATGTCAGATTACAAACATAGAGATATGTGCATGAGATGTCTTGCCTTTAAACTCTTCTGTTTCTTTTTTTCTCTGTGCAGCTTTCCGGAGTCACCCAACAAGCCACATGTTGGTCAGAGGAGTCAAGTGTGTGTCTCAAACCACAGCTTGGTCACCGTGCTCCAAATCCTGTGGCATTGGAGTATCCACCAGGGTGACCAACAGTAACACTCAGTGCAAACTGGTGAAAGAGACTCGGATCTGTGAAGTCCAACCATGCAACCAAAACACCTTTACCAGATTAAAGGTACATTCCACACTTTTTTTTATTCTTTAGCATGATACAATTTCATTATTTCATTTATTGTGGTCTGTAAGCATTATGTAAGCATTATGTGTCTTAGATCTTAAAGCTTTAGTTTGCAACTTTGTTTTATAATAATAGACATCTGTTACATTCAGGCAATTACCTAATGAGTTGAGCCAAAACTAATTTAAGACTATCAGCTTTGCAAAACTCTGTATTTCTAAGTATGGCTATGTTTACAAAATGGTGTGGTCCGGCAACTTTCGCGTGCAGAAGCTCGAGTGAACATAATTACCTCTTCTGAAAAGTCCATCATGTTTTTTTAATCCTCTGTGTCCTCCTTGGGTGTGGGTGGTGCACAATCACGGAAGGCTTGCATCATGTGGACGACAGTGGTGTTGTCATTACTTAGAACTCCTCATATGGGAGACAGAAGCTACGCACTATAGCTTTAACCATGAATAACACTACAATTTGCATGTGCTTTTGATGTCTTCCTTCTAACAGAAAGGTCAGAAATGTAACCACATAGAAAAGGCCAGACGTCCAATTAAATTGTCCCACAAAGGCTGCCGTAGCCTGAAAAAGTTCCAACCGAGGTACTGTGGGTCCTGCTCTGATGGCCAATGCTGCAGGCCTCACCGAACCCAGACGTTACCTGTCCGCTTCCGATGCAAACATGGAGAGATCATCAGCAGGATGGTGATGATGATTGAGTCTTGCAAATGTAACTTAAACTGCAATGGCAGCAACGAAAAGACTTCTGCCCGCTACGGACTTTTGAACAAAATTCATAAACTTAAAATGTAAAGTTCTGAACACAAGACCCCTTAAGTGTTGGCTGATAATAATAATAAAAAGTGCACGTTGAGGTTGCAGACATCTGCAGGATGAATTTCTTGAACTGTATTGTTCATAAGTTTGCTTCATAACATTGAAGCCTTGTGGTTTACTTCTTTGTGAAGCTGTCTTTTTAACATTGTGAAAATTCTAATTTTTCTAGTTTTACTTTTTTATTTGTTTTTTACATATACATAACATATTGACAAGGCATGAAGCATGACAACATGACATTAATGACGTAAATACTATGGCAGCTACTAAATCAGTCATTACATATATGTCGCACATGCGTACGTCGCCATGTTTCTGTTGATTTACTGTACTCATTAATTTTATTTATAAGGATTAATCACACTTCACTAATTGTTGTGCTCATGGATATTGTACAGTAGTGTTGGATTGACATCTTCTTGACTATGTAAAATGTTTTAATATAACTTAAGGCTGGAAATATACTGTACTCTGTATGTGTCTTAGCCAATTAACTGCAGAATTTTCAATTTGATGTTTTAATTTTTCAAAAATAAACACATAAAACACTGCAGTTTTTCATGTAACATTTGGGGATTGTAATAATCTGAAAGAAGGAAGAAGGGTGGTTAACAGTTTTCAGTAGGAAATGAGCTATACTATTTCAACTGCATCTGGCTGATCCACTCCTGAGATGACCCACATAGTTTAGGGAATGAGTGTAATGTAAACCCCAGAGTAGTTTTGCTGCTGTTGGACAGATGCTGGGCAGCTGCAGAATTTAGTTCTATTCTATAATCTAAACCTTCCACAGATATAAATATATATATATATATCTATATATATATATATCTATATATCTATATATATATATATCTATATATATATATATATATATATATATATATATATATATACATATATAGCAAAGGGTGGCTACTTTGAAGAAAGTAGAATATAAGACATATATATATATATATATATATATATATATATATATATATATATGTTGTGTTGTGTTGTGGAGAAGTCAGGTTGATACACAGCCAACAGCCCTATTGAACAACTGTTAGAATTCATATTATGGTAAGAACTAATCAGCTAAGTAAAGAGAAACAAGTGGCCATCATTACTTTAAGAAATGAGGGTCAGTCAGTCCAGGAAATTGCACTGAACAAGTGCTAAGCATCTCTGAGAACTCCTTCAAGACTGTTGGGAAACCATTTCAGGTGACTGCCTCTTGAAGCTCATCAAGAGAATGCCAAGAGTGTGCAAAGCAGTGATCAGAGCAAAGAACAAACTAGAATATAAGACATGTTTTCAGTTATTTCACAATTTTTTGTTGAGTACATACTTTAATATGTGTTCATTCATAGTTTTGATGCCTTCAGTGAGAATCTTCAATGTAAATAGTCCTGAAAATAAAGAAAATGCATTGAATAAGGTGTGTTCAAACTTTTGGTCTGTACTGCATACATATATACACTCACCTATAGGATTATTAGGAACACCATACTAATACTGTGTTTGACCCCCTTTTGCCTTCAGAACTGCCTTAATTCTACGTGGCATTGATTCAACAAGGTGCTGAAAGCATTCTTTAGAAATGTTGGCCCATATTGATAGGATAGCATCTTGCAGTTGATGGAGATTTGTGGGATGCACATCTAGGGCACGAAGCTCCCGTTCCACCACATCCCAAAGATGCTCTATTGGGTTGAGATCTGATGACTGTGGGGGCCATTTTAGTACAGTGAACTCATTGTCATGTTCAAGAAACCAATTTGAAATGATTTGAGCTTTGTGACATGGTGCATTATCCTGCTGGAAGTAGCCATCAGAGGATGGGTACATGGTGGCCATAAAGGGATGGACATGGTCAGAAACAATGCTCAGGTAAGCCGTGGTATTTAAACGATGCCCAATTGGCACTAAGGGGCCTTAAGTGTGCCAAGAAAACATCCCCCACACCATTACACCACCACCACCAACCTGCACAGTAACAAGGCATGATGGATCCATGTTCTCATTCTGTTTACGCCAAATTCTGACTCTACCATCTGAATGTCTCAACAGAAATCGAGACTCATCAGACCAGGCAACATTTTTCCAGTTTTCAACTGTCCAATGTTGGTGAGCTCTTGCAAATTGTAACCTCTTTTTCCTATTTGTAGTGGAGATGAGTGGTACCCGGTGGGGTCTTCTGCTGTTGTAGCCCATCCGCCTCAAGGTTGTGCGTGTTGTGGCTTCACAAATGCTTTGCTGCATACCTCAGTTGTAACGAGTGGTTATTTCCGTCAAAGTTGCTCTACTATCAGCTTGAATCAGCATCAACAAGGCATTTTCGCCCACAGGACTGCCGCATACTGGATGTTTTTCCCTTTTCACACCATTCTTTGTAAACCCTAGAAATGGTTGTGCGTGAAAATCCCAGTAACTGAGCAGATTGTGAAATACTCCGACCAGCCCGTCTGGCACCAACAACCATGCCATGCTCAAAATTGCTTAAATCACCTTTCTTTCCCATTCTGACATTCAGTTTGGAGTTCAGGAGATTGTCTTGACCAAGACCACACCCCTAAATGCATTGAAGCAACTGCCATGTGATTGGTTGGCAGGATAATTGCATTAATGAGAAATTGAACAGGTGTTCCTAATAATCCTTTATATATATATATATATATATATATATATATATATATATATATATATATATACACAATCCTCAAGGATCCAGGATGCACAATCCTAAATTTCGAGATGTGTTTTGCCTGATATTAAATGCAATATCCCTTTTTTCTAAAGTTTGTTTCAAAAGTAAGAATGAGAAATTGCAAATTGATGTTATGTTGCGCAATAGTTATAGTTTAGATGTAAATATTGTGAGTTTATTCTCCATCCAACAAAGTTTATGCATACATTTTACTACTGTAGGTGAGCTTCAGAAAATCCATTTAAAATATGCAATAGTGAAGCCACTGTTTGTTTTGATAATTGGTCGAGCAGTCCACAACTTAAAAAAATAAATAAATCAAGAGACAAATGGATCATCCAGCTAAATTTGAAATTTAAAGCATGTAAACTCAGGGTGTGTCCATCATGATGCTGAATCGTGACACCAAACAAATTGTCAGAAGTAACATTAACTAACTAGCTTATTTTCCAGCAAGAGAAAAGGCAAAAGCAAATTTCCAAAGTTTGATCAATATTACGTATTTGGGTAAGACCAAGAGCGAGAACAAAACAAAGGAAAATCAGGAGTTCTGACACACAAAGAGATGAAATGTTTTCCATCCCCTGATGGAGAACACAACAACAACAGCTTTGTCTGTATGAACTTGAGAGGAGAACTGCTCACTCAGGGGAATAGGTCCACTGCAAGAACACATAGCCTTACTCAGGTCTAGTAGTTTATTGCCATAGATACAGTATGGGTACAGTACAAGACATAGTTCAGTTGTTAGGAAAATCATACTGCAGCAGGTATCTGTGTTCACGTGTGTGCTTCTACTCCTCAATAATATAAAAACTTCCTATACCAAAGGATGAGATCAAACCAGCAACAGATTTAAAGTGGTTTGGAAATGTCCCAGAGTGAGATGCATTTCAGTAATTATATTTGAAGCCTGAAAGGCATGAGCTTCACAACTGGCAGCTACATAATTGATTTTCTGCATCCTTCATCTCATTCCAGCTGAAAGTCAGAACATAAACACATTCAAGATGTATCACTTTATTACAACAAAAACAGAAAAGTGTGTCTGTTTGATCTCAGGATCAGCAGGATAACAGTAACATTTTGTGTGTCGGGACTCCAAATTTCGCATTTTATCAGACACAATAGAAAAATGATGATGGCTTGACTTGGAACAAAGTTGGAGTATATTTTATGATGGAAAACATGGTTTATTCTACTCTAGGTAAACATGGAGGGGACATACACTAACATTTGGTTTTCAAGCACCACTTGTGTTGATTAACAATTGCTTTAATAATGAGGTGTAGGTACAGCTTCAAAATATGGCCAACAATTTGTTCTTGAGCTAGTTGCACAAAGATGGACCTAATCTTAAACTTCCAATAGACAATTAACGTTTTTATGTTGAATGGATCCCATTTAGCGGTGACTTAGGTAAGACTGATGCACAGTGCATTGTGGGTAAAATGAGACACTTGACAGAAGGAAAGATTGTCTAGCAAAACACTTCCACCTAGTGGAACATTAATTTTCTCCAGCTAGAAACCCCTTTTATGTTTTTGATTTATTACTATGACACATAAGAAAATAGTGAAAACATGCTTTACAGTTGCTCAGAGCCCAATATAACATCTTAAGATTGCTTGTTTTATCTGACCAACAGTCCAAAACCCAAATGTATTCAATTTAAAGTGACAAAAAAAACAGAAAAGCAGCAAATCTTAGGTTACCAACTAACAGCTCATTACACGTGTTGCTATAATAACATGTAGATAGACTTGTTGTTTTTTTTTGCAACTGGCTCCTTATTGTATGGGAATAAGACACAGCCGCACCAAGCACAAGAGTTCTTTTGGGGGGGGGAGGGGGTCTATTCTCCATATTATTGTTAGCTAAATGTAGAGCGTAAATAACCAAATGATTGCCTCCATTCCTTTTTTTAAAATAGCCCATATAAATATTACAGTACACAAAAAATAAATGAATACAAATAAATCCTTTATCATTTTAGAAAATATGACGATCCAAAACTTGTTGTTTGCAATCCCTCATCAAACATTGTCTTATAAGAGTTTTTGAGAAAATCAATGTAGTTCTGAATGCTTTGCTTCTTGCTCTCTGATTGGTCCAGGCTGAGCTGCAGGTCCTTCAGACGCACCTCAAACTGTTTCTCTGCCTGCAAATTAAGATACAGACAGACAGTGAATTTCTTCACTTGACATCAACACATTATAAATTAAACATGATTCCCCTTCCACAAACGCATTTTCTTTTTTAACTAGTGTCACATTTTTCTCATGTTATGTCATGTCATTGCCTGTCTTGCTGTTTTATTATGTTTTTATCTAATGTAAGGTGACCTTGGGTGTTTTATAAGGCGCCTAATAATGTATTATTATTATTATTATATGCTCAAGAAAAGTATTATACTTACGGTGAGCTTGCTCTGGCGAAGGAGCCTCAGCTCGTTATCCTTTCTGCTCTTGTCTGCTGCCAGCTCCAAGATTTTGGTCTGAAGAGCCTCTTCTCTGGCAACAGCCTTGTTTTTTACCTTGTCGACCTGAAATTTTTTTTAAATTATCCAGCAGAGTGGAACACATAACTTCTTGTGTGCCAGATCTATAAAAGGAAACACCTACAGTAGAAACGACTTGGGACTTGGTGTTTTTTAACAGCAAGTACAGCAAATATAAACGGTTTCAGGAACTGGACGTATGGGCTCCATGGTAATGTATCATGTCAATCAGTGACAGAACAGATATGTCTTTATATGAAAATGTCAAATTATAACTTTAATAAAGCTTTCACTGTAAGTGTGGGAAAGACTAAGGGTAACTAAGAATGCTGCTTTGTCATCTTTTGTTGATCTCTTTGACTATCACTAGACTCTGTCTCTGAGCTGTACCTGTTGTTTGACGTCTGATAAAGCTGCCTCCAGCTGCCGGCTGAGGGCCTCGCAGTCTACCGAGCGCTGCTCCAGCTGCCGGTTACTGTAGCTCAGACCTTCCTCCTGTGCTGCAAGCCTCCGTACCAGCTCCAGGTTCTCCAGCTGCAGCTCATCCATTTTCCTACACACACACACACACACTTTCTTACTGCATTCAAAATGAGACAAACATTTGACATCTAACCAACAGAGACAAGAGGATGCCTTACTTTTGTAGAAAATTCACTTTCTCCTGTAGTTGTAAATTGGTATCATGGATGGACTCCTTCATCTCCACAGATGATCTCAGCAATGTGGTCTGACTCTGCATCTGTATATGCAAAATGTTCAAAGTTCAGAACCACCTGTATTAGTTACAAGTGACTGGAGCAGAAAAGAGGATTTTACATCACATGCTAAACTGCAATAAATACTATAATCTGGCAAACACTAAATGAACAGTTTTCTAGATACCAAATCTACATCGCTGATAGAACCATGTAGGTGATTGAAAAGTACTCACACAGCACATCTACACTCACAAATGGGTGCGAAAGTAAGGATTTTTTCCACAGCAATCAAAGATTGTTTTTTAATCACAAACATCAAACTCACAGCAGGACCAGAAAACAAGATGCGGTGACGGACACATGGGGTTGTACTACCGCCTAGTGGTCAGATGGATGGAAAATTTTACATTCTGACCACAACAGCTCACATTGCACACCTTAACCTGCAGTTGCCTAATGGACTCTGACTTTTCTGAGCACATCCTCTCCGAGCTTCGCAGGTTCTCCTGGCACTCAAAGAGACTCTGCTCAGCTGCACTCAGTAACTCAGGATAAGACTTCAGTTCGTCCACACGCCCCTGCAGCTCCTGTCTCACCTGGGCTCCAGAGGATGGTAGAAGGAGTGGGGTGAATATATATTAGCATAAAGATTAATCACATCTCCTAAGAGATGCTAACAGATGTGCATGCTTTAAGCAAGCAGAATGCACCCAGATTCATCTTTAGAGTGAGATTTGGCAGTTGTTAGTCGAAGTGTTTTGCTGCTCAGAATTATTGTAGGTTTGCTAGTTAGAAGGTCCAGGGGCTACAAATGTTACATTTTTAAAAGCTCACTGACTGGCCATTCAAAAGCAGGAGACAGTGCACCGTAGCTGAATATAATAGAAAAAGCACAATAGTACGGTTATTATTGGAAACCAAAATAAAAGAAATAGTCATCTTAAATATCACATATATTGTAAAATAAACATACTGGTCTTTATTAGGATGTGTGCACATTAACAGTAAAATTCACATATAAGAAAAACATTTACATGGAGACGAGAGAAGGTTACCTTCTCAACTTCTGTATCTTTTCCATCTCGTGTCTTCTCTGTCTCTCTTAAAATATTTGCATATTTTGTCCTCAGATCATCTAACTCAGCTTGATACTCTGCAACCTAGAAGAAATACAGATCAGTACGATCAAACCTGCTGTGTCCTTCCCTACAACTGAAAACTAGTATCATTGATTCATGAATCATTCATTTAACCATCTCAACAGAGCACATTCAATGCTTGGCTGTAATTAAAAAGCTGGTTAGAATGAGCTGACAGAATCATTATGACCATCCTCTTTTTTCATCCTGTTTTTTTCCAAAACGCAAATGGAAAACGATGTTAGAAAAGTATAAAAACATATAAGACATGGCATGAAAAGAAAGGAAGAAAGGATTAACAGCTTTCTGGAAATGAAGCTCACAACAGTTTCTGGTCTTAAAACTTGTTAGTATTTCACTTTTTGTGCCCTAGCCAGATGTCTAATGCTCCGCCCCGACAGTGAATCATAAAAAAATGTTAGCTGTCCAGCAATATTCATTGTGTGTGTGTGTGTGTGTGTGTGTGTGTTGTGGAGATGCATTTTAGGAACAAAATGTTTGCATGGGAAGTCTTTGTTGACTTTAAATTGAATTATTTTTATTTTTCAAATGCAAAACTCTGCTAAGGGAACCATAATCTCCCAGATTGGAGCTGTAAAAAATAACTAAAATAAAAAAAAATAAAAGGTAAAAGAGTTCTTAAAATAACTCAAATTAATGAGCTGATGTCTACCTGATTTTGGCACTGTTCGGCCTGATGTTTCCTCTCCTGAGACACAACCTTTTCCTCTATTAGGGCGGACTCACAATCAGCTAGCTGCTGCTCAAACTGAGCAATGGATACCTGTAATCACACAAAGATTAAAATAATTTTAGTGATATAAATAAAAATCAGAGAGAGAGAGAGAGAGAATGTTTTCCAACTTTAAGGATTTGATGAACATGGACAAACGTATGAAGCCTGACAGAATTGACAAACGTTATAGATGCTGTATGAATAATTATGGACAACACATCTATGCAGCAAGGTTGTTGTTTTTTTAGTACCTTTCACAGTAATGTTTTTCAAGCGCAAGCTTAGCAACTTGTACCTTGAGTGTTGCATTATTGACGTTGAGGTCTCCGTTTTCAGTGCTGAGTTTTTCAAGCCGTTGCATCACAGTTTCATTAGCTGCGGTGAGCTCATCCTTTTCCTTCTGCAGCCTCGCTGTCATGTCCGCAATTTGACTTTATTGAAATACACATTTCACATTAAAAATTAATCAGTGAGATAGTTGGTAAAATAAAAAGGTAAAAGGTACTTTATTGTCACATACACATATATGTAGCGAAATTCATTCATTCATTTAACCCATCCCTCAAGGGAGCAGTGGTCAGCCATTTACAGCGGCCGGGGACCAACTCCAGATCTGAGCCGGTGCTGTGATCAAGGTCACTGACTGGGGAACCTAGTACATGTTTTTTGATGGTGGGGGTAACCGGAGCACCCGGAGGAAACCCATGCAAACATGGGGAGGACATATAAACTCCACACAAAAAGGCCCGGAACCACCTGGATTCGAACTGTGATGTCACGAGAGGCTGCGTTCTGGAGGGCCGCTACGTACCCCTGAGATGGCTGCAGTCACGGATAGCTTTGGCACCATCTGCTGGTGGAGTTGGAAACTCCACCCCTCAGGCACACGGCATCCCAACACACCTGAGACCGATCAGGGCCTGATGAACTGAAGGGCTTTTTAAGGCCCAGACACACTTGTTGAGAAGAAGAGTTGTTGGGGAGAGTAGCTCAAGTTGTGCTCTCAGAGGATCGGAACGGCACTTTCCATGAGAAGGATTGAAAGACTGGAATACTTACCTGAAGACTGGAATACTTACCTGAAGACTGGAATACTTACCGACAGATTGGCCACGGGCTGCAACGCTGTCTAATAAGTAAGGCTGAAAGACTTGTTTCGGAGGAAGAGATTTACCTGAGGGAATCGGGTTTTTGAGTTGAAGTTTGAAAAGACATTGTTTAAGTTTGGACTATTACAAGATCAGCCTTATCCTGAGTTATCGTTTTGTATTTGGCATACCATTTTTGTTGATTCCCAAGAACTTTATTAAAAACTCTTTTGTTACATTCTACATTTGTGTCCTTGCACTGCTGAACTGCCCCGCCGAGAGCCGTGTAGCCTCTCATGATATCACATATGGTGGAGAATGCGGGCACGTTCAGGCGCTAACAGTGCATGTGGGAGAAGGACACAGACCGTTTGATATCCCGGTTTTCTGAATTGGCCATAGAACCCCCCCCGAGAAACAAGATGGAGGCCGTGTTGGAAGCCCTGGTGGCCGGCCAGCAAGCCCAGACGCAAGCGAACATTGCTCTCCTGGAGGAGCAAAGAGAGCCAACTACCTGAAGGCGGAGGAACTGCAATTGCAGAGACAGTTGGCCGAACGTAATGTCCGCCCAATACGGGCGAGTGATTTTCTATCCAAGATGGGGAACACCGATGATGTTGAGGCATATCTGCACGCCTTGAAGCTACCGCCACTAGGGAAGCATGGCCCAAGGGGCAGTGGGTTGGACTGCTAGCCCCCTTTCTGTCGGGGAATCGCTGAACGCTGTCCGGGACCTGGCCTCCGACAGGGCGACTGACTACGATGCACTGAAGGCAGAGATCCTCAGCAGAAGTGGACTCACCAAGTTTGGCCTGGCCCAGCGGTTCCACAGCTGGATCTTTCAACCAGACCAGCCTCCTCGTGCCCAGATGCACGAACTTGTCCGGATCACGCGGAGATGGCTGGTACCGGAGAAGAGTACGGCAGCGGCAGTAGTGGAGGCCGTTGTGGTGGACAAATACTTACGGGCCCTGCCTTATGAGGCGAAACGACTCATTAGCCAACAGGCCTTGACCACCGCGGACCTGACAGTGGAAGCCGTGGAAAGATACCAAGCCACAACAGAGATGCTTCGGGCTTCCAGGAAGGAGCCCCAGGGTGCGTCCACGCCACAGACAGGAGGAGCCCGTCCAAAGAACCCCAAGGGACCCAACCCAGCCACTTTAGGAGCTGTCCAGGCTCCAGGGGGAGCCCGACCCCCGCCGGCACCAGGAAGAGGACACCGGGAGAGCGAAACGCGCCAGTGTTACCGGTGTGGGGAGATGGGACACCTCTCCTGGCAGTGTGGGAAACCAGCGGATGAGCCTATGCCCACGGCTGGGTCTTCCAGCACACCACCCGCCCACCTTTTTGCTTCGCTCGTGGGAGTTGTAGATGGCGCCCAGGACCGACCCCCCACCTGCCCGGTGACGGTGAATCACCATGATGTAGAAGCTCTGCTAGATTCCGGTAGTCGGACCACCCTAGTGCATAAGGATCTGGTGGATCCATCCGGACTGACCTCAGGGAAAGTCCTCCCGATCTCCTGTGTCCATGGAGACACCAGAGACTACCCCACCACTGAACTCACAATGACCACCACCAGGGGAACCATCCACACGACAGCGGGTGTGGTTGATTCCCTACCCGTTCCGGTCCTAATTGGACGAGACTGCCCCGCCTTTTACCCACTGTGGAGGGAGACACAGGAGAGACTGGCCCGAGTACCCCGGAAGCGGAGAGGTAGGACGTACTCGGAGAATACGCAAACACAACCCTCAGAACCACTCACTCCAGCCTGTGTTCTTGCAGGGATGGCAGGTGTCCAGGCTGATTCAGAGTCTGGTCCAGATACGGAGGAAGAGAACCTGGTCCCAGGAAGCGCTCCAATCTCCAGCGAGGAAGACGTCCAAGGCCCCAAGGAGCTTCCCCCTCTCACAGGCCAGTATGGTACAGCCCAGTTACAAGATCCCACTCTTGCAAATGCTTTGAGGAATGTACAGGTGATAGAGGGCGTGGTGTTAGGGGATAGGACAAGCCCTACCTACCCCCATTTTGCAGTAAACCGGGGGTTAGTGTATCAGGTGGTACGGAAAGATGGAGAGGTGCAGGAACAGCTCCTCGTACCACAGCCCCACCGGACCACCGTACTCAACCTGGCACACACCCACCCGCTAGGGGCCCACCTAGGGGTGGAGAAGACGAAGGAAAGGATCTTGCGACGCTTCTTTTGGCCAGGGGTGCACAAAGAGATAGAGAACTACTGTCGTAGTTGCCCTGAGTGTCAGAGGGTGGCACCTAAGCCCACATATAGAAACCCGCTCATTCCCTTGCCCATTATCGAGACCCCGTTCGAGAGGATCGGACTGGACATCGTTGGGCCCTTACCGAAGAGTTCCAGGGGACATCAGTACATTCTGGTCATCCTGGACTATGCAACCCGATATCCTGAGGCCATCCCGCTGAGGAAGGCTACGTCCAAACAGATCGCCAAGGAGCTGTTCCTTCTGTCAACGAGTCTGGGGCTCCCGAAGGAGATATTGACAGACCAAGGGAGTCCGTTCATGTCCAAGGTTATGAAAGAACTCTGTACTCTGCTGAAAATCAAGCAGCTGAGAACGTCTGTCTACCACCCCCAGACAGACGGGCTTGTCGAACGCTTTAATAAAACCCTAAAAGCCATGCTACGGAAGGCGATCGAGGAGGATGGGCGCAACTGGGATCAGCTGCTACCGTACCTACTGTTTGCGGTGAGAGAGGTACCTCAGTCGTCTACTGGTTTTTCACCCTTTGAGCTCTTGCTATCTTACAGGCCCCGAGGACTGCTGGACATCGCCAAGGAGGCCTGGGAGGAGCAACCGTGCCGACAGCGGACCCTGATCGAGCATGTCGGGGCTATGAGAGAGAGAATGAAGGCTGTCTATCCCATGATGCGTGAACACATGGAGGCTGCTCAACGGCAACAGCAAGCTTCTTACAACAGATCTGCTCAACCCAGAGAGTTTAAGCCCGGGGACCGAGTGCTGGTCCTGGTGCCCACCGTGGAGTGCAAATTCCTGGCCACCTGGCAGGGGCCCTACGAGGTCATTGAACGGGTGGGAGACGTAAACTACAAGGTGAGGCAACCAGATAAAAGAAAGCCCGAGCAGATATATCATGTCAACCTTTTAAAAAAGTGGCACGCCAGGGAGGCGTTGTTCAGTTGTCTGCCTCCCACAGAGACCAAGGAACCCGGGAGAGAAGAGGTTCAGGTGGGTCCAAGCCTGTCCCCGCATCAACGGCAGATGGTCCTGGAGTTGGTGGATCGCAACCGAGATGTCTTCTCCTCCCTACCTGGGCACACGGAGGTGGTACAACATGAGATCCGCACCATGCCTGGCAAAACGGTGAACCAGCGCCCTTACCGCGTGCCGGAGGCTCGTTTAAGGGTAATTCAGGAGGAGGTAAGGAAGATGCTGGAGCTGGGGGTGATCGAAGAGTCCCAAAGCGCCTGGGCAAGTCCCATTGTACTGGTTCCCAAACCAAACGGGTCGGCACGATTTTGCAATGACTTTCGGAAATTAAATGAAGTGTCTGAGTTTGATGCATACCCCATGCCTCGTGTGGAGGACTTGATAGATTCTTTGGGGCATGCTCGCTTCCTAACCACCCTTGACCTCACCAAAGGATACTGGCAGGTGCCCCTGACCCCGGCGTCAAAGGAGAAGACGGCCTTTGCCACACCAGGGGGGCTCTACCAGTACACCCGGCTCCCGTTTGGTCTCCATGGAGCGCCTGCCACGTTCAGCGTTTGATGGATCGCGTCCTCGCACCCCACAAAGGTACGCAGCAGCATATTTGGACGATGTAGTCATACAAAGTCCTGATTGGGCCAGCCACTTACCCAGTACAGGCTGTGATAGATTCACTCAGGGAAGCAGGGCTCACGGCAAACCCAGAGAAGTGTAGGCTGGCCTTCAGCGAGACAAACTACCTGGGGTACACCATTGGGCGGGGTTGGTCAAGCCTCAGGAAGCCAAGTTGCGGGCCATACAGGACTGGCCACGGCCCATCACCAAAAAACAGGTGAGGTCATTTTTGGGCCTAGCCGGCTATTACAGACGGTTTATAACGGATTTTGCTACTATTGCTGCACCTCTAACAGAGCTGACAACCAACCGCCACTCACGGATGGTGAGGTGGAATCCCGAGGCGGAGGCGGCCTTCATCAACCTGAAGCAAGTCCTGTGTTCCGGTCCAATCCTGGTGGCGCCGGACTTCGAGAAGGACTTCATTGTCCAGGCAGACGCTTCGGAGGTGGGTCTGGGTGCTGTTCTCGCCCAGGCGCATGACGGTGAGGAACATCCCGTTCTCTACCTCAGCATGAAGCTACTGCCGAGGGAGAAGAACTATTCCACTGTGGAAAAGGAGTGCCTCGCGGTAACCTGGGCCCTGGAATCCCTGCGGTTCTACCTCCTGGGACGACGGTTTACGGTGGTGTCCGATCATGCCCCTCTACAGTGGATGGCCAGGAACAGGGAGACTAACAGGAGGGTTACCAGATGGTTCTTGAGCTTACAGGCGTTTAACTTCTCTGTTGTCCACAGGGCGGGCAAGCGCCACGGCAATGCGGATGCCCTTTCCCGGCGCGACGCCTTCTTCGCCTCCTTCACCCCGACGAGGACGTCGGTCTCGAGGGGGGGGATGTGTGATGTCACGAGAGGCTGCGTTCTGGAGGGCCGCTACGTACCCTGAGATGGCTGCAGTCACGGATAGCTTTGGCACCATCTGCTGGTGGAGTTGGAAACTCCACCCCTCAGGCACACGGCATCCCAACACACCTGAGACCGATCAGGGCCTGATGAACTGAAGGGCTTTTTAAGGCCCAGACACACTTGTTGAGAAGAAGAGTTGTTGGGGAGAGTAGCTCAAGTTGTGCTCTCAGAGGATCGGAACGGCACTTTCCATGAGAAGGATTGAAAGACTGGAATACTTACCTGAAGACTGGAATACTTACCTGAAGACTGGAATACTTACCGACAGATTGGCCACGGGCTGCAACGCTGTCTAATAAGTAAGGCTGAAAGACTTGTTTCGGAGGAAGAGATTTACCTGAGGGAATCGGGTTTTTGAGTTGAAGTTTGAAAAGACATTGTTTAAGTTTGGACTATTACAAGATCAGCCTTATCCTGAGTTATCGTTTTGTATTTGGCATACCATTTTTGTTGATTCCCAAGAACTTTATTAAAAACTCTTTTGTTACATTCTACATTTGTGTCCTTGCACTGCTGAACTGCCCCGCCGAGAGCCGTGTAGCCTCTCATGATATCACAGAACCCAGAACCTTCTCTATTGACATTCCACTATAAAAGTGTGGTGACAGAGTATTGTTTGGGAAAGAGAAGTGACCAACCTTTTCAACAACTCTGTATGAGCTACAAGTTTGTCTTTCTCATCCTTCTCCTGCTCTTTTTGCCGTCTCCTGGAGTCTCTTTCTAAGCGGGCATTGGCCAGCTCAGCATCCTGGATGCCAACCGAGAAAAGAAAGTCAAAGCAAGACCGTAAACTATGCGTGGTGTATAGAAAAGACACTATTTTTAAAACCGCCAAATCCTTGCCATTTTGACTATATACCTTTTCCCTCAATTGTGCATAGCATTTCTCAATAGCGGCTTCAAATCTCTCAGCTCTCAATTTCTGTGCTCGGGTGGCTTTCTTGAGACATTCTTTGTCCTGTGCTGCCTTTTCAGTCAAAGAGGTGATGGAGCCTTTCAAATCATCAATCTCCATCTTTTGCTCGACCAGGGTTCTCTCCACAGTCTGAAAAGGAAAAAAAAGACATGCTATAAAATTACATATTTTCTTTAAAGCAGTTTGTCTAGGAGTACACAAGCTGATAAAGTCTGTACCCGTAGCTGTACAATCAGACGATTGTTTTCGGCTTCCTTGTTGCGAAGTTGCCCCTGCAGGTGAGCACGAGTCGCCTCCACAGACTTGGTCATGTGAACTGCACTCTTTATGTTCTCCTGTGATGACAATTATGGACAGATGCTTTAAAATTTACTCTGCATCCATTGTAGTTTTAAAGTCTGCAAGCACATCTATATGATCACTTCTGCTGTGCTTACCAGCTCTTCTCTCCGCTGATCCATCAGTTCCTCAACCTTTCTTTCTGTCTCACTCAAATCTCTTTTTAAATGCTTCAGGATAAAAACGAAAGTGGATGATTTGAGATCAGAATTTGCATAATTTCAGAGTTCTTAATAAAGTGCATTCAGTCTCATACAGATACGTCATATCTTTCAGTTCCCATTCATTTAGTACCCAATGTACCTCAATATTTATTTGAACAGCTCTTACCAATTGAACCATTCAAACCAGAATACAGTACATAAGAATTAACCTAAACCAGGTTGCCACTATTTAAGCACAAAACTTAATTTGCTTACACTTAAATTAAGTTCTTTCCTTTGAGTCATTACATACACTCACCTCATTTTCACTCTCAGCCTGTGTGATCTTCTTCAATAAGATGTCATTTTGGTGGTTGGCATCAATTTGATCAGCCTATATGGAAAAACACATTTTCACACATTTCAAAGAAGCATTTAAGTCTGAGTGTTCTGTTTGCTGTTATGAACTTAAAGTTAATTAATGTAGATTACTACTACAAATATAGACCCATGGATAAGTATCCTGAGAAATATACAAGGTGGAACTATTGTAACCAACCTCTACATCTTGGAACTGTTTCAATTTCTTTCGAACAGACTTATTTATTCGTCTAAAATCCTCCAACTTCTCCAGCAAAAGTCCTCTTTGCCTTGCAATTCTGCGCTTATCAATGGCAAAATGTCTCGAATCCTAAATCGTAAGAGAAGAAGTTAGAATAATGGGTGATGAAGGGTTTCCAACATAGTGGGCCTATGTTTGAACCAAACTTGATGTATAATTAAATGGCAACAAACATACAGCAAATTCATCTTCCATGGCATCTTTAAAAGACACAAGTTGTATGGCAGCAGCGTTGGCAGCTGCTTCTGCATCCATCAGTGTTTTCAGGAAAGGACTTTTTCCATAGCCAAAGTCTTTATAACTAAACGAAAAACAGGGAGTAAATTAGTTTGGCTGTGGCTACTAGTGAGTGGTTGTTTAACCCTGCAAGTAATGGTGTTAAATTATGTTCAAATGTTCATGCATACCAAGACCTCACCAATTGATGTCAGCCTCTGGGGTTTCTGTGTGGAGGATGCTATGTTCTCCGCTCCTTCTCCCCAGCTCATGAGAGCTAGCTAAATCCCCACAGCTCAGAGTGAAATCCTCCCTGGTAGAGCTGAAACCAAGGGGGGGACTTTGGAGCTCATCCTCTGGAGACATAGCTCTTACTACTGACAAAACAACATACAGTAAGTTAGTGCTAAAATACAGATAACATGAAGTGAGTTCATACTAACATGACTTTTGAAATTAGTTTATTTACACTGCATAGCCTAGCTTGCACATTATTATGAAGGACAGTGAGAGTATAAATTAGGTTGTCAAGCAAGCTAACTAAACCCACTCCATAGCAACAGACAGGAAGTGGTTGCTAAATTTACGTTGGATTAAAGAAAGCAAGCATTATGTTGATTATACCATGCAAAGCTTCTGACATCTAACGTTACATTATGGATATTAGAACTAAAACAAAAACATAGCAATCCTTAACAAAACAATAACCCTAAAAATGTAAATATTATTTGCGCTTTTACCTTGTGTCGGTTGTGAGTGTGCAACGCTACTACAAGCTGAAGTGCCCACTCTTACAAGGTCAAACTGGATTGGTTAGCTCTAGTGTGACGTACTTATTTGATCGCTGCTGATTTGTCCCCCAAGGATAAAGTAGGCGGAACTAAGTTTGGTTTAAGTTGCGAACAACCAATGGACAAAAGAAAGCAAAGGAACTGGTTGAAACCATAGAAACGAAAAGGAAGTTTACTGCCTCAAACCTAGCTATCCCTCAAAATTATCTTCTCAAACCATGTTTGGCTAACCTCAAGTTACGAAGAAACTCAATAGTTAGTAGTTGCGTGAAACTCAAAACCCTGCATAGCATTGTTAAGATATACACTCAGTTTAACTATTTAACTTGTTTTGGTGAAGTAACGTACCTTATTCCTGCCAGATCTTCTTCAGTCGAAGTTAGCTGGACAGCTAACTAGCTAACGTTAGCGTTAATGTTCGGCGAGTGGAAATGTTCAAAGCAAAAATACTCTTTATTGGACCCAGTGAGGTACGTGAGTGCCTTTCCCCCACATCAGCGTAGCATGTTATTATTTTTTACTGGTAACTGGCAAGACTGAGAGATTTAATTACGTTAGCTAGCTAATATCATGTTCAGATATGTATGCTTGGTTAGATCATAAAGAGCACCTGCGTAGTTTTAAAAGTTGACTAGCTTTATATATATATATATATATATATATATATATATATATATATATATATATATATATATATATATATATATATATATATATATATATATATATATACATCTGTGTGTGTGTGTGTGTGTGTGTGTTTTGACTGAGAAGCACGCTGTGTGGAACTTCAATGCAACTAGTGTTAAGTACATTTACTCAAAACTCAATTAGCTAGCTACTCTGCTAAAGGTAATCCTTCTACATTGACGTTACTTAGGCCTGAATTGTTAAGCTTTATTCTTTTCACTCCACTACATTTATATGACAGCTATATAATTACTATTAGTGGTTTTGCAGGTTATAATTTGACATAAACATGTTAACAGCGATGATATGTTATAGATTAAACTACCTAACATGTGAATATGTAAATTATGTCCACCTCGACCAGCCTCAACATTAAAATGCTGCTTAATTATGATCTGATATTTCAATGCATGTAACACTAAGATGATGTAATTCTGCCTACATTAAGATTACATTTACTTGTGGTACATTTCTTCAATACTTCTACCTTTGTGTGTTGCTTAAGGTGTTGTAGAAAAAGCACAGGATGTAACTAATTACATTAATGACGACATTTAAGAGACTTGAGACGTAGCCTACCCTCTGTTCCCTTTGGGTGTTTTAATAAGCCATACTGCATGCACAACCACACCTAACTGGAAGGTATCCTTTCTTAAAGTTATTAAATACAGCTGTGAATTTCCTGCTGTGTTGAAAAGGCTGCCATAAAAAAACATTACTTCACTGCAAGAAACAAAAACCTAAGTAAAAATGTACCTTCCTACACAAGCCCTGCAACTGGAACGATTAAACAGAGTGCATCCATTGTTATTAGTAACACCTGTGCTTTTCCTACTATGAAAAGTCAAAATGTCTGCTGTTAAAAAAGGCCTATTAGCAGTAAAATAAACACACATGTCAAAGGAAGGAAATCATAATAAAGATGGTTTATTTATGTTCTGATTGTACCGGATTTTACTATTTTTAAATCATCTGTTTTTTAGAGTGGGAAAACGGTTGTTGCTAATTTTCTCTCAGACACAGCAGCAGAAAATGTTGGAGGTGAATACAGACCTACTCAAGGAGTAAGGTACAAACCCTTTATCAACTTTACTGCTTTCCTCATGATACACAGTTTACCCAAACTTATCAAATCCTTGAGAAGATGGAAATAACATGAATGAATGTTTGGAGCCTCATTTTACATTTTTTTGTAATCAATTACACTCATGATTAGACGTTTGAAGTCATATTTATCTATTTTGCATGAGAGATATTATTGTCAGAAGTTAGAAAAAATGCAACTGTTTTCTTCTGTTTCAAGGATACTGGAATTTGAATCGCAACCTGAAGGCAGTGGTGACTACGCAAAATGTGAGGTTGAACTTTGGGACTGTTCAGGAGATTTTAAGTAAGTTAATATCAAACACTTACAATATTTTTATATTTGTTTTTGTTTAGTACCCAGATGAAGATATACAATATGTTCTCTTTATACAGATTTGAATCATGCTGGCCTGCACTGATAAAGGAATCCAGCGGTGTGGTGATCATTTTTAATCCTGATGTTCCAAGTCACCTCAAAGAAATAGAGACGTGGCATTCAATGTTCATCTCCTCTCAAGGTTTGCAGGACAACCAGTGTTTACTCATGGCTCACCACAAGCCTGGCAGCAGTGTAGAAGGTGGACGGCTGCCTTTAGGTATTTCCACTGCAAGCCTCCCAAAGCTGTTGTATACGTTATTATTACCATTTCTGGGATAACATGTTCATTCTTTTTGATGCAGCCTCACATTTGGCTAGACTGCCACTTATTCACTGCAACCTGGAGGAGGAACCAGAGGAAGTGGGGAAAGCTTTCCGCAGATACTTGGGAAATGTTATAAATACAATGTCGGAAAGCCGAGAGCAAGAGGAGATGTCCATTATTACATAACAGAAAAATCTATAAAATATGCAGCTTAATGAAGACATTTTCTTGGTATCTGTAATCTCTGTTCAAGTAACATTCATCAACATTTCCCATTTTTAAAGTTATTACCGGTAATTACACATCTTTGCGGTCAGCTGTAGGCCTACATGAAATCTTCCAAAACCCCTTGCAATTTTTTTAGAAAAATATTTTACAGTACAGTAAGATACAGCAAGTACAGTGTTTCTTTTTATCGTTTATTTTGAAAAATTGGTGCAGGCTGCTGAAAATATGACAAGTAAAAGTGTAAAAGAAGAAAGAACAGTACAACATTTAGACATATCCAATAATGCCTCCTTTGCCAGTGCACCCCATCAGCATTTCATGGCCACGAGTCCATTCCATAAGGCATCCTGAAAAAGCCCAAATCTAATTTAACTCAAGACAGTTGCTTTAATGAGTAATGATAGTTTTATATGTTAATGAGACCTGACAATGTAACATGACAGAGTAATTGTAGAGTGCAAAAATGTGTCCCTTCCCATGCATACAATCATCCACTACCTGTCACAGACACCACACTATGAGCATGCACGCACACACGTATTTTATGTCACCTGTTTATGATGTTTGTTTAATTGTTAACTTTAGACATTGTCTGACATCTTTCCATAAAAAAACTTGGTTTTGTTATCTTGGGAGTGTTTTTCCACTGATTTTCCATTGAACTAACTAAGATGGCATTTTATCTACAGTTGTAGTTTATTTATGTGGCCCATGTAGTTTACTTTTTTTGTCTTATCCAATTATTCAGTAATTTCTATATGCAGATAAACTCAACCTAACAACTGGTGTATACCACACAATGAAGATTGGACATCTGAGCCGAGGGGCTCACCATATATTGTATCTGGCCTGCACAACTTCAGTTACATCAGATGTATTAGTAGTAACAGTCTATGGTTATTACTGTATTCTGTAAAGTAACGTTCTTTGTGTAAACAGTGTGCAACTAATTTAAACTGGCATTTTGGCTTTGCTTTTTCATAGTTTGATTAAAAAAAAAAAAAAAAAAAAAATCAAATCAGTAATCAAACTTGAACAGACTCACTTTTTACTGTAGTTAATGAGACTCGATGTTGCTTCTATGGCTATAGGGATCTCAGCTGGGGACGGTGGGACGACCTCCACCCGGGCGTAGTGCCAGAAGGTTGCTAGTTGGGGTTTGGAGTATGTGACAACTGCTGCAAGTGATCCAAACACAAAACCAATAACATTGGAGCAGCAGAGTCAAAAGCCACAGAGCCATTTTGCCTTTCTCTAACATCTATCTAGCCTACAGCCAAGTTTCTAACAACTTGTTGCAGTGGTTGTTACGTTAAAATTACGCTAGGAAACATAAGAAATGTCACATGAGCTTTCCGTGTTGTAGATTTCCAAATAAAAGGGCATAAGTGAGAATGAGATTCATATATTTATTTTCAAAATAAAATATTTTGGAAGCATATGAAGTTAAAATGTATGTCATGTTAATTTGTCATATAAGCCAGTCCCACTGTATGGGGAATATAGCTATACAGAAGATGAAGGACAAACTGGACATCCCGTCCATTATTTCATAAAGCAGGCAAGCAAAGCTCATTTATTTGTATAGCAACTTCAAACAGAGGCAATTCAATGTAGTGCAAAGAAATGTATGATATTGGTATTTAAAGAGAAAATGAAGGAAATAAAAGTGAACTTTTTATTTTTAAAAGACACATTTTAATCAAACTGAGTTAGTAAAGTAGTTTGAATAATTCTGACAAAGGAAAGGATCTCCACAGAATGTTTGTTTGCACTGTTTCAGTTCTTTAGAGGAAACCGCTAACCCATCTACATTTACAATGCAACATATTTAAGGGTTTTCAGAAGAACTCATTTGTCAAGACATAAAACGTACACACACCAACATGCTTTCATACTGAAGTTCTTTCAATACATGACATCCACTGATATGAATATCCAAAATTCGCCCCACAAAATGGGTAATGTTTTGAATACCATCAATTATAGGATATTTGTGTGTATGTGTACTGTGTGTAAGTGAAAGAAAGAAAAGATCACATGGATGACTACTCACTCTCTGACTCAGCATGCAGCCCACATAACAAAATGGTCCAGGTTCAAAACCTGCATTTCAAGGCAAACACCCAACTAATGGTGCCATAGTTTTAAACAAACTGTTTAATTACTGTATACCTACAAGTCATCTTATTTGTATTATATATTATTATATTTAATATATAAAACCCAATAGCAAAAATCACAACTTTGCCTCAGGGGGCTTTGGGATTTGAGAAAACACTGTAATTGATGTAATGTAAATGCCTTCTGATCAAACAAGAATATCTCAAAATTGGACATTTTGCAGATAGCTGTCTGTGAGAGTTAAGATGACGGAGAGCAGCTTGCCTGCTGTAGTAGACCTGTAGTGAAATTAGATTTCCAAAGGATAATTCACTAGAGGGTGCTCTCTAATAGGTTGCCAAATAGAGTTAGAGAGAGATAAAGAGCAGGAAACTGTCTTTGCTTTAAACTCTGCCCATATGCTGAACTACCTTTTGTTCAGCAAAGCATTGGTTAAACAGTAGTTGTATTTAAATTATACATTAATTTATTTCCACACTCCTGTGGCATGGCTGTATAGTTTTTCTTTTGGAGGTTTGGTATTTGTCATTATTTTCTCATCATGTCCCCTGTTGCTTTAGCACATTGAGCTTACCTGTAATGACCGTTCTATATATACAACTGCCTTACCTTGCCTCATGGGGGAGTCCTTCATCTCCCAATAGAGCATTCATTGGTTTCATTTAAAACTCATTATGCACAGACAAACACTGTTTGAACACTCAAACTTTATTTTGAGCTTAACTCAAATTGCCACAGTTTCCAAAAAATACCAAATTCGTCAGCCTGAATTACAGGGCAATGTCATCAAAAGAAAAAAGGCGTAGGCCTACATCATTTTCCATTTAAAGTAGCCAAGAAAATGTCACTTTGGATTTCCTTCAGTATAGGTTTATTCAGACAGTGTGGAAAAACATGTTGAACTAACTTTGAGGTTATTAAAGAGTCATTTTAGGTGGAACGTTTTGAAATGTTAATGTTAAGCATTGAAACAGTATTAGGGATTTACAGCAATGCATAGTACAAATCACAATACCCTTTCATGTTTATGAATATGAAGCATTGGAAGCCACTGTAAGCTATATATTGTGTTCACTTCCTTTCCTCCCGTGGAGTTTTTGACCTTTAGTAGTGCTACAGCAGTTTTTTTTAATGGTTGGGTCCCTGTTTTGTGTGTCACATGTACCCGCAGGAAGAGTGGGTAATGGGATACACATTTCTGCCAATGGTTTCACACAATTCCACTGACCTACAGGAAGAGACGAAACGTAGCAATGTGCCAGACTGCAAGCTAGTAAACATGAATGTTAACAACACAGGATTTAAAATGTTCCTACAATTAGCCTTGCAAATGTTTATTGGGAAGGAAATGCATTCAACACATTTGTTAGACCTCCCAGACACGCACAATGCATTTTGGTGAGTGATGGAATGTAAACATAACTCACTAGCCAGGCCAAGCTAGGCGGGTAGAGTTATCAATCTTCTCATCCAACTCTTAGCAAGAAATAACTATTTCTTTAGGTATTAGTAAAAAAAGTAAATTTGAAGTTAAAACAGAAAATTGCAATGACTATATAATTAGTGGCTTTTAGCTGACACATTTAAACTGAGTAACTCTCTGAAAAGTGCATCATGGAAGTTCACTTAATTTCTTAAATGAAAAAAGATAAGAAACCAATTTTAAGAAATGTTCAAGTCAGAGGATTTTTTTTGCATTTCAGATTTCCCTGTGATCTTACGTTCATTCAGTAGTGATGTGTTCTACACAGTAGAAGTGTGTGAGTCATAGAAACAAACTGAGACAGATAGAAATATACCGACAGGAAGACAAAAACAGACAGGAAAGGAGGCTGCAGTGACTGAGTAAATCTTGCCTTTAATGGTCTAAAACTGTTCATACATGCGGATGAGATTAAAACAGATGATATCACCGCCTCAGCTTTGACAATCAACACACACACACACACACTCCAGTAATCAGTCTTTAGTCCTCCAGGGTATGAAGACAGATAAGGACATCATCCAGTTCTGTGTGGGGATCTGTGTCAAGTCGATTGCCAAGAGTGAGGTGATGAAGTCATTTTTTCATCTCACATGTAGCTACTTTGGAATTTGGGACACCAAACTGTCTTGTTTTCTTCTATCTGTCTGTCTGTCTATCTGTTTTCTCTCTCTCTCTGGCCCTGTTGACATGTAGTATCCACATATCCTGACTGTTGGTAGATAATTAATCAGAAACAGGCAGCAGCTTGTATGAAATTGATCTCATGCACGGTTTGATGAGATTTTGCTTCTCCATTGCACATTTTGTCTGTGGTTGTGCTGCTATAGAGAAGAGGATTATTGTGTATATTTGCATTTTGGATAAAACTTTAAAACTCAAAATGCACCAAACACCAAATTCTAGGGTGTTTTCACACCTGCAAGTTAATTTGTAATCTGGTCAACCAGCACACATGTTAATACCAAGTCTAAACAGGCTCCTCTGACTTTATTTTTGTTGTGTCTGTGCCTGGATTTCTCTTGAAGCCTTCAAGCTGCTTAAATCAATATTTTTATATTGAAGAAGATCAAATGACTCTGTCTGATGCCTAAGGACTAAATAACCCACAATTATCTCACAGCTCTGGCTTTTAAATGAATATGATTTTATTTTATTTTTGGACTCGGTATTATTCATTCTAAGTGATGTTGGATCCTCACTGGCACTCATGATTATATTTGAGATAGGCTGTTTGAGCTTCTCTTCTTTTCACCAAAAATTTACCAGCTTTGAAAAAGAACAATATTTTCAGACTTGGATGATGTAATGATTTCATCCTGAATGTTTCACACTGAGCTGCAAACTGCTTCTGCACACATTGGTGGACAAAGATGGCAAAAGTACTCACTTCCTGTACTCAAGTAGAAGTACAATACTTGTGTTAAAATACTCTGGTAAGTATGCCTACTGATTTAACTTCTTTACTTAAGTAAAAGTAACAAAGTACAGGCTTGGAAATTTACTATTGCCATGCGAACGACAACCATTTTTTTATGCAAAGCTACCTGGACCACAGAAATGTTACTAGAGTGCAAGCTGAGATTCTTCAGTGGACAAGGCTCTTTATATGCCATTGCCTACATTATAAATGGATGTCTGCCGATAGGCCTAAAACATCACATATGATGATTATTGTGACAGAGACTGCATGGGGGCGTTTTCACACCGACAACCTTTGGTTCGGTTGAATCGAACTAGAGTTCGTCTCTCCCGCTGGTGCGGTTCGTTAGGGCACGTGAGAAAGCAGCAATCGCACTCGGGTGCGCACCAAAAGCGGACAAAACAAGCGTACTGAGACCTGCTTGAAGAGGTCGTCTCGGTACTCTGTCAAACGACCTCTGGAGCGGTTCGTTTGTGGTGAGAACGTGATTTGTACTCAAACCGCACCAACTACACATACTCCTCCAGTCTGGGCTAATGTCTCCTGTAGTCAGCTGTGTTTAGCAGTCTGCGATGCAGCAGAGCAGCAAAGCACACAGGACCTTGTTCCTGTATTTACTTTCTTGCTCCCGCCCCCAGAAACATCCGACCAATAAGAGGAGTGGACGTTCTTGCGTGATTTGTAATGGTGCATTTTGGTACGCTTGGATTTTTCCAGGTGTGAAACCAAACCGAACCAAACCGACCCAGGGCAAATCTCTCCAAATGTACAAACTCACCAATTGATTCAGACCAAAGCAAACGAACTACAGGTGTGAAAACGCCCTGGGACTCCTGGTTAATGAGTAACAAGGTATGAATTCAATTGCGATTCTGTGAGAATTCACAGATCCAGTTTCTCTTTTTTAATCTTTCCCTTAACATTTCAAGGAATCTACATGTATGTGTGTGTGCTCAAATATGGCATCTGGAACGAAAATAAAGGATGAAATATGAATTACTAAACAGACATTAATTAAGAAGTTCCCCATACTTTAAGAGTTACGCAGCACTGAAACATCTCTCTCAGATAAGGCCGATGGGGAATGTCTTGCTGCCTGTCTGCCAAATCTCTGGGATCTCCGTTTTCTTCATTTTCAATCATGTCGCCGTCCATACTACTATGCACATTCTCTGTGGATGGTTGAGTGTGTTAGCAACAGTAATGGGACCATTATGTCAGACCCCAGAAGTAACCTTACCGTGTAGGTCTTGATTTACAGATTGATCATGGTTCTGGCAAACATTTATAGCCAGAGAATCCAAGTAAGACGAGCAAGCCAGATGAGACAGGCAAGCTGAAAAATCAAACTCCTCACTGCTCATCTCTCTTTACCTGACTGCACCTCAGGAGACCCGTGTGTTAAAACTTCTCCTCTGAACTGTGTAGACAACACATCAGTCATCTGCCTTATCTGAGACGGTGACAAGTCTGCATACAGTCAGAACGTTGAGCAGCTGGCCCTCTGGTGTGGTCAGAAAAACCTGGAGCTCAAGTCAAGTCAAGTAGAACTTTATTTGTCACCAAAGAGGCAATTAGTTTTGCAGCAGTGACCACACACTGAACGGCTCTCAAAAACTGTGAGACGCTCTTACGGAGGAGCCTGGAAGTAAATTATATATTTTAGAATGTTAAACACATAACATGTTAACATGTCATCTATAACCTGTATAAATTGTCATATCCACCTACCTCCGATATAAAAGCAACCTGTTATATTAATAATTCTTTATTTATTCCAGCACCATTTTTCAGCTTTGTTGTCCTTGTTTTGAGCCATATGTCTATTTCTGTGTACTTTGATGGCACCAAAAGCCAGGGTTGGCTAGAAGCTTGGTGAAGTAGACTGCTGGCAGAGCTACTTGTTGTACTACTGTCAGCTATGGCAACATTTAATAACCGGACTGTATATGTATCACAAGTATCTGTAACTTAATTCTTCCTAGTAAAAACAACATTTCATCCCCTAGGACAAATTATGTCACTTTTGCCATTAATGTGTATTGGGATTTTAATTTTAGATTTCCACAATGCCATTCTGCCTATCAGCAAAATAATTCTTGCTAGGAAAAACTACCATTTCAATTATATACAATCCAGTTGTTACTAGCCATTATTTTAATTCATATATCTAAAATAAAAATCCATAATCATTGTTTGATACCAGAAATTAAAACTATAACTATAATTGGATTGTAGATATCTGAAATGGGATTTTTTCCTAGTAAGAAATCTATGCAGATATTCAGAATGTTCAATTTGGATTGCAAAAAATATAATTTTGGATACCTGAAATTGACAGCTCGATACACATGAATAGCAAAAGTGACGCAATTTGTCCAGAATGTCATTATAGGTATCTGAAATGGTCTTTTTGACTAGGAAGAATTGAATTACAGAAATTTCCAGTCCAGCTATACATGTAAAAACGGCCACTTATAGCTTACTTTGTTAAGGATTTACAGATATCTTAAATGTAGCTTTGACAACAATCAAAGAAGAACTGCTATTATCAATAAACTGTAATTACAGATAGAAGTGTTGTTTGATTACATTTTAAAACAGCTTCCCACGGCATTCACACTTCACAGATCTCACGCCACGCCTACTTTTTCTGACGCAGAAAAAAACAAAACTATAACTGATAACTGTGCTGCTTTAGCTTCAGCAGTATGGTATCCCTGTTACTCCTGGGGAGTTTTCGATTGTTTTTTAGAGGGTATAGGGTTGATGGTAATCTCCCTGTTTTAGGTAATGTACTTGATACTGATGTTGGTAGAAGTTGCTTCTCTCCACACTGTAAGAATATTAACAACAATTTTTAACATGACCCTCCTCTTTATCACACTGGTCCAGTTTTGTTAGAGATATATGTTGGGACAAGGTCTGGCTTCTGCCGTAGATATTTTTTCTGACTAATAAAGTCAAAGAGATTTCTTTCAAAATGCTTCATGGGTTTTACCCAACCAATCACTATTTACAGAATCTCAAAAAAGACATTAATGGAAACTGTACATTTTGTTGGAATCAAAGAGAAACTCATTTATTTTGCATTTATTTTGGTTATGCCCTCATACTAAATTACTTTGGAGTAAACTGTCTAGATACTTAGCCGATTTTATGTACCCTGAATTCTCCTTGTGCTGGGAAAATGTACTTTTTAGTTTCTTTAACTATGACACAAACCTCACCTCTCAATTTTATTTAATCAACCTGATTTTAATTTTTAACAAATTTCACATCCATAAGTCCAAATTCCAAAATAAAACACCTAACTTCATAGAGCTGTCCGTTCACATTAAACACCATATTTCTATCACGTTGCAGTAATAAGAAGGCTGTTAGAAGAACACACACACTATTTGTAGGCTACTTTTCAAATGCTTTATGTAATTGAGTTGTTTTCTTTCTTTTCATAAATTTTTTTTGTATCTCCACTGGGGTACTTGACCAGTTTGTAGCCTATTGTATGATCGAATTATAGCTGTACTGTTATATGTGTAATAAAAAATAAATTAAAAAATAATATGGAAATAATATTATAGCAGGATAAACCGTATGTCAGAACAACAGAAATATAAGTGTTTTGGGGGATTTCAAGCTGACTTAGTAGGAAGACAGTTATCCAATAAATCTCGCACATAACTGCGAGATTAAGGATTGCCCGCGAGGTCAAAAGTGGGTTTAGGCGTGTAACGTTAGCGCAAACAGTTTTGGGAGCTAGCATTAGCAAATAAGCTAATGTATGGTGGATAATCATCATGGATACAAGAAAGTTGCTCAAGGAAATTCAACTGAGAAAACTAAAGTTACGTGCAGCTTGGAATCCGAAGTTATGGAAGGAGGAGGGGACGAAATCACGATAGAAGGCCAAGCTAACATTAGCCCTGGGGCTTGAGCACCGCCGCTGTCATTAGTGCGCGGTGTGACTGTCGATGGACCACCAACTTACTTCTCCCTCCAGATGATCTTGGAAGTGAGAACATTTCTTCTCTTTTTCAGTATTGAGGAACTTCTTCACTGACCACCGTTGGACCATGCGCCATGCACGTAAGACGAGAAAGACCTCACACCCAAATGCCTGAATGTATGAAAGGACAGGGTCCTTAGGAGATTCAGCACCGAGACGACTCGCCGGCAGCTCTACTGTAAATCCGCTACCGTTTTTAATATTTGTGTTGTAGTTCTTTAGAAGTAACGTTGTGTTGAGCAAAACAGAGGTGGCAGTGGTTGTTAAACGCAGGCTTGTGGAATTAGAAATATTTTGCTTCAGCAGCATTATTTTCATTGGAAAATGTTTGTTCTGCACTGTGATGGCGAGGTGAGCTCTGACCATAGAGCCGTGGTGTACCGGTAATCTAATGTATTGTAGTGGGTATACTGTACCACTTTCCTGGCCCAGATTGGGCCTTTGTTTTGGGGGTTGGGGCGTGCATATCAAAGTGTGGGGTGTCTTCCCCCAGGGTTATTTTGATTATTTTGATCTGCATTATCACACACTTGATAGGGCTCATGACAACTGCTTAAAACAAGTAATGGATTACTGTATATTGCCCTTAATTTGATTACATCACCTGTTGATACATTAACAGCTGATTAGCATGGATCTCAGCTACTGAGGACATTGCTGATTTAAAATATTCTTTATTCTTTAATATCTCTTTAATTCTGATACACTTGTATGCACCAATTTATGGTGGGAATAACTATTTATCCTATGAGAAGGAAAACATGGATGACATTCAAAATATTTCTAAAATATAATTGAATATAAAGCAGTAAAGGGGCTTTCACATCAGGGACCTAAGCCTGGATCACAAAAGTTGACCCCAAAGCAACCAGGACAAAATAAAATAGGCTACTTATATATGTCTTACATGAGTGGTGAAGGGAGGATGCTGGCGTTGGTGTAGGCGGAGCATGTGGTCCTGGTTGCTACGCACACACCACGCACTTAGCTCAGTGAGGAGCGGGTCGATGAAAGGTGAGAAAAACTCTCTCTGCATGTTCTGCAGTGTTAGTTTAGTTTGCTGTCACATTACTCAACCCCATATTTGTGAATACAGTTATCTGAATTGAAAGTCCTGTCAAAGAAATATGTTGTTGCGTATCATTGCATATTTGTAAGTGGGTATATGGATAATCCTGGAGATTTCTTAGTGGGTATACCTGTGTATCATGTAGACTAACCCCACTGATTAAGAGCACTTTGACGAAGACATCAGGTGCATCCATAGACTTTATATTAATGGACAGCGCATGTGACGTCATCCGTTGTTTTTTTGGAGACCTGCTATGATTGTCGAGTTTGCCGTCACGGCGCAAGAGGGAGAAGCTGCTTACACTCTGCGTTACATACTTTCACTGACAACCACATCATAGCCACGCCCTAAAACACCCCTTGCTTTATCGTTGATTTCAAATTTAACAAGACCATAATTAACAAAATTAACATAATTCTGTGTTGAAGAAGACCATGAAGTCATTATGAAAATGTTTACCGAGGTAATAAATTAAGTGAGAAATGGGTCGGAGATCCCTGATCCTCGCCCTAGCAAGAATAAGCTTTGAGACGGCCTTCACGAAGGAGGGCCCTACATCCATGGGAGGGCCAGAATTTCAGCTTTAACCGAGGAGCGAGAAGCTATCAAATAATAAGTGAAATGCACTTATCGAGTAGTTTATTTCTGTATGATTAGCAAATTTAGGTTTTTCTGTTATGATTTGGCACTATAAATAGAATTGAATAGAATTGTTTTCACGTTATTACATCATGCAAACATATATGTTGTAGCTGTCCGCTCCACGAGCATGGCCCACAGCATTTTCTCTATATGCAGAATGACAAACAAGGACTAAAGCTTACCACGAATAGACAAGAATTAGATGAAGGATCATTCTGTAATGTAGAGACCACAACTCATCTCCTCGGATATCATACTGTATTTTCTCCACAAAAAAATCCTGAAAATTGTATTACTGTAGGCTTATATATTAAACGCACCCTTTGCAATGAGGTGGCCTATTTAAACTGCTCTGCACACTCTCTTGCTCTGCTTTTTCTGTTCTGTACCTGCTTCAATCGCAAGCTGCTACCAATGTTGTTGTTCGCATAGCATTTAATAAGCTTGCTCCCCTACCAACCGTTCAGTAATGATGCTTTAGGATAGCTTTTATGGAGGAATAATTGTGTCATACTAGATAAGCGTCACAAACACACTTTTGAAGCCTCAAACATGCACTTGAAGGTTAAGATGCATGTTTCTCCGTGTCCTGTTGTTGGACAAAGGCGCCTCTTTCAAAAGAGCTTCTTTAGTGATTCCTCCTTGTTTCACTTCACTATGCTTAACTAAGTGTTCCCTAGGGTTACTAGGACATTGTGAACTGTAGGGCTGGGAACATTGATACCAACGTTAACATTAGCTGTATAGATAGATGATTATTCTAATGCTAATTAAGCCAGCTAGCACACCCCGGTCTGTCTGCCTCACTCTCCCGGCGCAGAGAGACTCAGTTGGGATGACAGCCCGGGGATATATAGCTAAGGGTTACCCTAAGGTTTTCATGGGACCACTGAGCATGTACTTAAATTGACTGGCGCTTTGCACACAATACTACGATACTTTGTTGCGTGATGTAATTCTAGAGAGGCTGCCTTGTGGGCGGCTCTGAGACGCGCACATACAGGGAGCAGATCAGACAGCGGAGCAGATCAGACAGCGGAGTGCACCTCGTGCAAAGCTAGCACATATGTTTCAGTGTCGAAAAACCTTTTCTTATTACATTGAAAAGGTTTTAAGAGATAGTTAGTTGAAGATGGATTTTGAAGCTGACACAGAATAGGTCATATTATATATATATATATATTTATTTGAAAAGAGCTATTTTGTTACATAGTTTATTTTAGTACCTGTCTGAATTAGTGTTTTGAGGCCGGGCCGAGGGTCACCCTAATACAGCTAGCTAGTTACTGTTAGCGTCCAGTCAGCTAGCAGCCAGCCACTTCATCATTCTGGGCAGCTGGGATTTGTTCTGCTACCGAACAACGGCCATCGGACATCCTCGCTGTCCCGACCCGGAGATTCCCCCGGCAATCCCCTCCCACACCTGTCTCTCAGCCTCGTTGAGTAGCTAGCTAATGTTACAACATCCAAAAGATGACATTGACATGTGAATATTTTGTATTTTAGCTGCTGGCTCACTAGTTAACTGGTCAGCTACAAATACAAATCTAATCAAGAAAAACGTAATTATGTTTGGGAAAATGTAGCTATTTTATTAGAATTACATACACAATAAATGTTAAACGTAACGTGAATAACCTTGAATGGTAAATTTGTCCGTGAACAGATGCATTCTATTCAGCGGTGGTGTTTAACACTAAAAACTACAACTTCAATAATTCCACACAACTTCCCAACATCAACAGTCCGTGTTTACCATCCATTGATCTGGTTGAGATACCCCTAGCGGCAGAAACGTACATATTGTACGTTTAATTAGACATTCACATTCAAATCCATATTTGTTAAGTCTAAAAGCAGTCATAGAACATTTTATATTTGACAGTTTTGATCCAGTCAATTTTCATATGAGAAATGGTGTCTGAAATGAACCAGTAAAGTATCATGTGTGGGAATGTGTGTGTGAGCGAAATTTAAGACCTTATGCCGGGTTTGGCTTTGAGGGTGTCACAAAAAAAGCTTGACACACACACTTTCAAATGATTTATTTATTTTTAGTGAACACAGATTGCACACAACACACAGCTGCTGCAGTGGTTTCTCCCACACAGGGAAGATGATCTGTTGTCACGCAAACTGGTTTCTCCTTCAGTTTAACATTAGTGCTGTGTGCTGTCTTCACTAGCACAGAAAAATGTAGAGCCTTTTGTATGTAGCTGGCATTTAACTACAGTTTGAGCTTGTTGGACTGGGTAAACTGTATGTACCTGTAAAGAATAACAGGTTATGCAAGAGGGGAGTTTGTGTGGATGTTTATACATTTGTGTGTAGACATTAAAAAATGTTTTTCCTGATACAATAGGCTAGATGCCAAACAAAACAGGGACATGACTCATTGACTGCAGAATGCAGATAGAGGAAATGGAGGATGAGGTGCTAAAAAAACTCCCATATCCTCTTCTTTTGCAAGTGAGATAAAAAGGAAAAATATGTCACTTACATGGTGTCATCCCACCAATTCCATCTCCCCCCCCAGTTAAAATTACAATGCACATATTTATTTTTTCTATTATTTAATATAGGCTACAGTATATTTGGAGAATGAAAATTTGAATGGAGCAAAGAGATGGTGCAGTCTTTGGTGACTACTAGTGCTGTAGTGGGATGTCCAAAGAAGCTCTTGCATAATGACCAGGCCTTTATAAATATCACACACAGAAGGACGGACTCACAATACACAACTCAGGTATGTAAAAAGCAAAAGTTTATTTAGCAAGCTTAATAAACTTACAGCAACCACACCGGCAAATCCAAAAATCCAGGCAATGGTCAAAATCCAAGAAGACAACAGGAACTCAGAATAACAGGACACAGGGGAAAACCGCTTGAAAGCTAAACACAGATAAGGAGACGATCTTGCACTGGGGTAAGGGGAAGACTGAACTTAAATACACAAGACAGGGGAGACAACAAGACACAGGTGCAACACAATAGGGCGGGGACATATAATCACCATAGAAAGTTAAAGAAATCACACGGGTGGAACACTAAGGGGAACGGAGAACTTTCAAAATAAAACAGTAAACATGAAACGTGACAATAAATAATAAACGCTGCTCAGTTATATGGTTGGGTACGAAACTTGGTAAACGGTAATATGGCACCGGTGCCTAAACAACCGTTATCTACCAGACCGAATAGCAACCAATCGGTGCCACTGAAAGACCTGTGCTTGCCTCTAATGATCCGAAACCGAGGTTACAGACCATAGAAGCACATGCACATGACAGTAGTTTACACTACACTTGGCAGCAGGTAACGTTAGCCTAGCGTTAGCTAACAACTGGATTAAACACGGTTAAAATGCTGACAGCTTACATTAAACGGCGTGAAGTGTGACAGTATTTCACTGTTGAGGATTCAAACAGCGGGAAGTAACAGTCTTATGGAGCTAGATTTGTTTCTTTATTACATGTGAGAAAATAAATGATCTGAGAGAGAGAGAAAAACGTGAAGAATGAGAAAAAGTTATCCCACTGATAGCAAAACATTTAATGAGAGAAAAAAAACATTTGAGAGAAAAAGTTTTCATACCAATAACAAAATATTCAAAATAATTTTTTTAAACTCTCAAATACTATCAGTGTGATTTCTCTCAAATAAAGTGTTTCTCTCAAAACATAAAATCTCTCAAAATACTTTTTTAAACTGTCAAATATATATTTTTTGCTATCAATGTGAAAAAAATTCTCTCAAAACGTTTTTCTTCTCGCTTTCAATACCCAAGTCTTTGCTCTCGATTACATTTTTTGCTCTTGTCTCAGGATTTTTCTCTCGATGTAAAAATAGTGCCATGGGCAGGGCCACGTTCCTATTGGCCAGTTGGGTGAGCACTGTCTTGTCTTGGGAGTCCATCTAAATCATTACACCATTGTCACCGTCATAGATAGATAACTAGCTGCCAGCCCACTTCTAAATAAATACCTTTTAATTATCTAAACACTTTTTAACAGTCAAAGTGAAACACTGACGGCAGGGCATGAAATTAACACCCACCCCACGTGCAGCCACTGACCAAGCAGGAGTGAGAAGGGATCAACTTCATTTCCTTGTTTTTGATATGAAGACGAGATGTGTGTGACTCAAAAATCTCACTAACAAAAGGTATAGTGCAAGACGTACTTTATCAAACTGTATCATTGTGTGTCCCAGCCCGGCCCCCCTGCTACAGCAACGGCGCAGTGTCCATGAGTAAGCTCATAGAGACACAGCAATTCCTGTTTTTCACCTTTTATGGGGTAAAAAAAGCGGCACTGTGGCAGGTGGTCAAAAAAGTTAACTTCATGCCCTGACTGATGGTGAGCCCCAGGTCCTGCAGGACCCGCCTCTCATAAAATGCTTTTTTGCTCTCTGTGTGATAACATTTGTTTTTCTCTCAGATCATTTATTTTCTCGCATGTAATAAAGAAACAAATCTAGCACCGTACAGTCTGCAGTTGACGTTGTTGGAAAAACAACACAGACGGTGTGTCACTGAAACTGGTAGCTCGTGGTGCATTCAAAGTTATTGTAAAATACCCTTTTCCCATGTGGTGGTTGCATGTGTTGTTTAACAGCAATTTACTGGTGAAATAAGTCAAGCAATAAACGAGCTGTTATGT
Organism: Percina caprodes; assembly: GCA_013375575.1. NCBI lineage: Eukaryota > Metazoa > Chordata > Actinopteri > Perciformes > Percidae > Percina > Percina caprodes. The sequence continues at coordinate 52,554 of JABXJD010001602.1, forward strand.
CGCAGACTGTCGTTTTGTGCTCTTTTTTTCTTCTGTTCAGGCAACGGCACCATTTTAAAGTATCGTTCTAGCACCGGTAATGGGGGGGGACAAACGATACCCAACCCAACTCAATTAGTGTCCAGGTTGGAACAAGGCTCTGGGGTTAATCATAGCAACCTTGATGTACTGCTTAATTTTTGGATTTAGAGACGCAAATAATGCTTGCCACAGACGACAAAAGTGTGAAGATGACATAGACAAATCCAGCCAAAATGATTCTACTTATTAAAGATAAAATCACTTTTCAGATAGATTAGCTGTGGTCTGAATTGAAGTGAAATATACCACCAACCATTGACTATTTAATCAGGTTAGGGTTGTGCCAATAGACGATATCATCGTCCATTGTGATGGTTGACTGGCATCACAATGGAGAGCCACCATCGTGACAACGCTCAACCCTTTTTTCAAAGATGAAATTAGGCTGAAGTTAGTATCTTACAGATTTGACTTTTACATGCACAAAAGAAAACTGGAATAATAAATTATAGTAGGTTAAAACAAACTCACAATAACATGGTCTGACATTGAATTGTTTGCAATCACTGTCATCAGCAAAAATAACAAAGCAGAACATTTCTAGATGAGGATTTAATTTTTCTGTGTACAGCAGGAAAATAATCATCAACAATAACAATCAACATCACCCGCCTCATCTTTACTTTACTTGTAATTACCCATAAATACATAACATAGCGCTTTATTTAAATCCCCATATTCAGCATTTGTCAGCAGTATCTTATCAGGTAATAAATATTGATAAAACACTATCACACACTATGATGTAGCAGATATATAATGAGATTTAGGGCATTATAATACTTCAGTAAGTGGTGTGTAAACTTTTAATGAAAGCTTGATAAAATAACAGTTGTAATCCTAATGATACGACACAGACATTTTAAATTTATTAACAGTTGAGAATGTGGTAAGAAAGTAAGGAGTAAATAAATGCTTTATAACTCACTATGGATTTGTTTATTATGTAATCACACATCACTATGGTAACAGTTATGTACCATACTATACGTAACGATTGAGAGCCACTGGTTTAATCTTGTATGTAACAATGTATTGCATTTTATAAGCTTATATGTGTCTTTGTATATGGAGTATTAACCTGTAACTACAGATGTGAAGTAAAAATCTAAATATTTCCCTTTTTGGAATGTAGTCATGTAAAAGTATACTGTAGCATAAAACATTTAATTTAAGTAAGATATAAGTACCTCAAAACTGTACTGGAGTACATACTAATAAATGTAAATGTACTTGGTTACTTTCCACCACTGGTTATGAATAAACAGAGACATAGTGATGTTTATAAACTGGATTTATCTATACAAATAACTCTTCTGGGTAGTTTTAACTATAATTTAATATTCTCAATAATTAGGCCTGTTCAAGGGCAAGTCTGACGTATGCTGCAAGAAGTGCCGGAAGAAACTGAATTGTCAAACTATTATTGAAATGCACCACATGACTGTAATTACACCCAAAGGAGTCTTCCTGGAACCTTCGTGCAGTCCGACGCAGAGAGTACAACTGGAAAAACTCTGCTCCTGTGATCTTTTAGTAACACAAAACCAACAGAAGCAGATTTCCTCCATCACAAGCTTTTACTGAGAAAGGTTTAAATTCAGAGAGGATGTGTGGCTACGTTTATGTGAGTTCTGTGTTTCCTCAGGTCTGGAGAATTGGCCTTAATGGGGCATTGTGGAAAAAGTCTAAAGGCCGTTTCACAACTGTAAAAAAAAACACTTATAAGCCATCTATATTGCTACAGATGCAAATCTTCTTGATGTGCAGTATTATGGCAAACATAGGCACATAGAAATTATATCATCTTGAATTGTAATCATATCCGTTGTTGTTTTTAGAGGGCCTAACTCCGGTTCCTGCTGAACTGAGCCAGTGTTTGTTTTAACATCAAACTGTTATCAGCTCAGTAGGCACAGGAGGTTGAGCCCAGGCACCTGCACCACCTTCACATTCACCACAAGGGATGAAAACAACTGGTATACTGCCACACCAAGTCGTACGTGAAAGGTCTTTTTTACACATATCCCTAAAATGTAATACATAACTTTTTTAAATGATCAAGCTAAGATTATATACTTTGTATAAATACAGTGTATATATACAGTTGTCTTTGTCTAAATCATTGTTGCTCTGTTATCTTCGAAGACAAAACAGTAATAATAGTAATAAAAATAGCTATTTTTTATGGCACTTTCCAAAACTCGAAATTAAGAAAGTGCTTCACAAGATTGAAAATACAAGTTAAACATGCATAACAATAAGGTAATGAAATCAATGAAGAAATAAAGTTTGATTAAAAAGGTGACAGAAAGGAAGTAAAATAACTCATGATAACAAAAATGTTATTAATTGCAAACTTAACCTCATTGGGAAGATTCACCCAAATAACAATGTTAGCAGCACTGTGTGGTCAAGCACCATTTACCAAAGTTTCTTTCACTTTTTTCCTTCCATACCATACATGGGTAACAGCATCCAGACACACACACACACACACACACACACACATACGGATGCACACACAATCAGTGCTTTGCTTTCACGACCATCCAGACAGTAAATGAGGTCAGGAATCACAATTAAATTGCTACTTGTTTTCCTGATGGGACATTTCCTGTACTTCCTTCCTGTATGAGTAAGCCTTCCCTTCCCTGCCTCCTTCTCTTACCCATCTCTCTTTTGTCGGGATCCTCCTGTTCTTATTTTCTCGCTATGCTGTTTTTCCTCCATCTGATTTCAAGAAAAGAAGAAGAAGAAGAAAAGTGCATGCACTGTACGTGTGTGTGTGTGTGTGTGTGTGTATATATATGTGTATGTATGTATGTATGTATATGTATGTATATGTGTATATATAGATGTGTATATGTATATATAGATGTGTATATGTATATATATGTATATATAGATGTGTGTGTGTGTGTGTGTGTGTGTGTGTGTGTGTGTATATATATATATATATATATATATATATATATATATATATATATATATATATATATATATATATAGGTGTATGTGTGTATATATATATATATATATATATATATAGGTGTATGTATATGTGTATATATATATATGACGCATGTTCCCATGACATGAATGGGTTGTAAGGAAACATTGTGTGCTCTGCAACAGTACCTGTCAGGTACACAACTAATATGTCTGTTAAACAGTATATATAACCATTTTCTTTATTTGTGAGGGTAAAGATGAACCACAAAACCCAACAATATGTTCTGTATTCACCTCCGCATACAATTCTGTATGTTGGATTGTCGCAGCACATGACACTTTATAATAACCAAAATTTAAAAAAGGGTAAATTGATAGTTAATTAGTTTTTTTTACTGTTAACAATGAAATGAGCTGTTTACTAATTATAAATATTGCTTTAATTTATTTTATCAATAGTTTAGTGTAATAAAATAATTAGTTTATACATTTAGATAGGTAGTTAATACTTAGTCAATGGTCAATCATTCTTTTGTAAACCATGTAGTATACACAATTTTTTGGTGGCTACTACACAGTTGCAACTAATGCTTATAATAATTGGTAATGATTAATAAAGGGTTTGTAAAGCATCAAGTAACATTAATTTGGCCCCAATAAATCTTTATTTGGTGATTTGTAAAAGATAAATAATTGATTTTTTTGCAGTGATAATAGCCATCTAAATAATATTTATAGATGTTTTACAAAGTTTTTATTTACCATTAACAATGTGTTATAATCATCAGTTGCATCTAAAGGATGTTTATTAATAGTGTACGAATAATTTGGTAATAACAAATACATATATAATATATAAACTGTTATGCTGTGTGCAACAATAAACTGTTAATATAATATAAATGATAGCATTACTAATAATAAGTAAACACTGTTAATAATCCTTTCACTGTTTGATAACAGTAAAAATTACTATTAACATAACATTTAATCAACTGTCAATTTACCATTTGTAAGCAATAGTTATAAAGTGTTACCCATGAATTCATGAAAACCTCTGCTTCCATGTTGACTTCTTACAGCTGATATAACGGTGCGAGTTAAATGCTGGAAAGGCTTGAGAGAAGCGGAACTTAGCCACTGTGAACACAGGCTTTCACTGAACTGTTCACGAAGCGTGCTAAGTCCTGCCCCTCCATCAAACCCTGAACATTTTGGGAAATGCGCTTATTCTGAGAGACAGAAGAAAAGGTCGATATTGCTCTTATTTGTGCATGGCAAGCATTAAGCTATTGTGAGGCTTGTCTTAGCTTAGCTTAGCAAAACTGGAAACGGGGAAACAGCTAGCCTGGCTCTGTCCAAAGGTAAGAAAGTCCACCTACCAGTACCTCTAAAGCTTAATAATTAATACTTTATATCTTGTTAAACAATGCTTCTTTATTTGATAGTATTAAACAAACAAAGATATAACGCTTTCATTTGTGAGATTTAGAGATGCTTGTTGGTGTATTGTTTTATGTTTGGACAAAGCTGGGCTAGCTGTTTCCCCAGTTTCCAGTCTTTAGCTAACCAGCTGCGGTAGCTTTATTTAAAGTAGAGCGCTCGACGAGCAAGATTATAAGCCTAAATTTATTTTGCAAAAAAATTTAGAAGAGGAGTCAGCCTTCTGCAAAGGTGGGTGTTGCTGAGCAGCCGTCAGGTGTTGGACACTGGTGTGGATATCAGTTATAGCTGGTTGGAAATCCCTGGCAATGTGATTTACATTACATCACAACCAAATCACTCTGCCAGGAATCCCTCCAGCTAAACCAACGATTCAGTATGTTTGGGAAGACGGAGGGGAGGAGGAGGAAAAGGGGACTGTGAATGAATAACAAATAGAAATACAAAATGACTAAGAAAAGAGGCATATTGTGGTGAAAGAAGGTTGCAGGTGAGGACAGAGTGAGAAATATAGTAGCACACAGTGCAAAGCACATTTACTCCCTCATCACTATGTAATTATGGGAAATACACACACACAGTCACTCTAACTCACACACACATACACACACACACACTGCGCATACTTGTGAGGGGAATTGGCCGAGTTGTCTTTCTTTCATTGACGCACCTGGACAAACACTATTTGAAATCTATAGGCCATGTCACTGAGTGTATGCACGTAGGCTGGTGTGCGTGTGAGATTGTGTCTGATTGATCAATCAAGCTCATACATACGTCATACATACATACGTTGGAGCGTTGCAGGACTGTGTTGATTACAGGTTTGGTTGTCAGGGAGTTAAGACTCATATTTCTTAAGTCTTCAGTGTTTCCACTTGATATATAAGTCATGAAGTTGTAATTACACGACTCTGCAGAGCCATCTGCTGTACTGAACTCAAGCGGTCACAACAATCATCTGCTCTCTTTCTTCTTTGAGGGTGAGCAACTGGAGCAGTGACAGGATGCAATCACTCGCAAAGTCATAGCAACCAAATAAACAACCGCGCGAGGCTTAAGTGACAAACAGCGGCAAAAGCCTAAATATGAAAACCGCACTCACGCAGGTCACGTTAAATATGATGGCTACAGTATATTGTAAAATAGCGTTATTGACACAGAATTGGATGAATTTACTTTTTATCAGATCCCAGATGAGACAATAAGCTAACGTTAGCAACGCTGCGGTCCCTCTGACTCCCCGCTGCAGCAGACATTATATATATATATATATCCCTGACACGCTGTCTTAATTTTACAGTTTACAACTTTATCCAGGTTAGTGGGGTTGCATACCGCTCAAAACCAAAATTTAAAAAAACATAGTAATGTTCCCTGAGCATTTTGTTTAGTAGCTAAACTGTGTGTAAAATGAACGATGACATTAAATCACTTGTTTCAGGTAATGGTAACCTAGGGTACCGTCTTTTTACTAGATTGTTTTGAGATAACGGTAGCTATCGTTAGCAAATAAGCCCGCTCACGGCAATGTTCGGGTTCATATTCTGGCACAATATTTAATAATGACACTAGTAGTGGTCCTAGTGAGTGAAAATGTGATGTGAGATGCACATTGCAAAATGTGTGATGTGTCTGAATTTTTCATAATTTTTGTGTATTATCTGTAAAGCAGGGTTAGGATTAGGGTAAACAGGATTCACAAAAGTAATATTAGGCTAAAACAGATTTGATTCTAATTCAAAACTCTGTGAGCAAGGACAGAGAAAGGACACTAACTTTATATCCTGTTACTGTTGATGTTCATTCATTGACGTTCATTGTGATCCCTTTTTAAAACGAAGCAGTCTCTCTTGTGATGAGTTCAACCAAAGAGTGATAGTTTTTCCTTGTTTTATTTAAATTATTTTTTCAATGTAAAAAAAACACAAGAAATTGGGGAAAGCCTAAAGAAATTAAACAATTTAATGTACAGTAGATTATTATTTTTTTTATTGCTTTTTTATCCTGTTAATCCTCTACTGACCCCTAAGATTTGTCTTGCGACCCCTTGGAACTCCAGGTTGGGAACCACTGACTATTAGACAGATTGTATAACATTATCCTTAACCACTGTTTTTATAAAGTCTTTGAGTACCTTCTTTTATCAGAGGTACTTTCAGGCACAAAGCTCTTGAGCTGTTAAAGACAAAAGGAAAAATAGAAAAAGAGGGAAGTATAGAAGAGCTCATGCATTACGCAGCAGCGATGTCAAATAAGCAAAAGGGCATCCATTTCTCAGTATGACATTCAGCTATTTATGTAAGAAAGGAGTTCTTTATCCGTTTTAACAAGTTTTGAAACCGACTGTCATCATTGACAATGTCAATGACAACCACAGACTAATTTGTTTAGGTATGAGAAGACACAAAAAGGGGAGAAAATATGGTTTGACTACTCAACCTGTTGCCTCATTTTGCGTCCCAGAAAAAGGACTCAAGGGGTCCACATAGCTTGTTCCTGCAAATATTTATCTAAACACAGTGTTTTATTATTATTATTATTATTATTATTATTATTATTATTATTAGCTTTCATAGCATAATTATCCATAATGGAGCATTTAGCAGCGGCAGATACAGTATTTTCCTCAGGGGCTGATGGAGATTAAAACAGTTAAAAGGAGAGTGAATATTGGAAATTGCAACTGTATTTGAACAGGTTCACCATAATTTAAAAGGTGAGATAATATGTCAACATTGTTTCTACAGCTCGTTTCAGCTGCCTCCCAAAATCTGTTAACGCAGGTACAATTGCTTACTTTTGTGGAAACAGGTGATAAGAATCCTGCGATCAATTTCTGCCTATCTTGGTTTTAGTGCTGCAGTAGTTTTCACATTTTTATGGATTCACAGCTGGCTGACATTAATAGCCCCAAGCTAGTCTGTTTCAAAGCTCAACTTTGACAGCCAATCACAGTAACTCAATAGATTGGTGCTGTCTGCCTGCCTGCTTCTACTTTTCCATCTCTCTCTCATTCTCAATTTAACTGCCAAGAGTGGTATTTTTAGATAGTGATGTGCACTTATGCAGTACAGTGGTACTGCATTAGTGCTGGCAAGAGTGACTAACCTGCATACAGGGGCTTGTTGAGCCTGTACGTCCATCTGCAGGATTTTTCAAGCACCAACAAACCGAAAAACGATGCACCTAAAGTGAGACAATTTAAAGCTAGAATTAAAAAAATCCACATCCAAGTCGATTACAAAAAACACACTCGCATGACGACATTAAAATAAAGCCTTATGTTTCAACCATGAAGCTTGTTCACTCCTCGTCTGTGGCTGCCTCCGTGCTATGGCTGTTTGACAGCTAAATGAGCAACAATTGGCCTGGCCGAGCTCCAGGCTGCCGTGCTACTCAAAACGTACATGACTTAGGCCCTCCACCCTCTTTTTCTCTTTTCTTCTTTTTCCATGCTTTCTTCTTCATGTTACAAGTAAGACTGAAGGGGCAAATATTGTCCTATAATATTGTGGCATGAATAGACTCAAGTACAAGTACCTCAAATTTGTACTTAAGTACAGTACTTGAGTAAATGTACTTTTCACCACTGGTTATAAGTGTTCTTCTGAGACAATCTATTGAGAAAAGATATCCACTCTGATCCCAAAAGGGTTTTTTTCAATTAAGAGCCTCAAAAACAAGGTGATTGCAACAATGTCTGCTGTGCTATTTAAGAAGAAAATAATAACTGAATCCCTATATCTGCAAGTGCTGGCATGTTTTTTCGAGTGACAGTTATAAAGTTTGCAGAAATTGCTTTCTCTTACCATAGTTTCATCAGGTAAAAATGTTTTTTTTTTAAACGCAGAGTGCTGCAATGGGCTTGATTTTAGAGGCACTCAAACATCAACAGTTGCCACCTAAACCTGGGAATGCATTAACCTGACACTCAACACACATATTGGCCTCATGTATGGGAGCTCAGACAATCTCCCCTCCTCAGCTTACATTTTCACTCTCTGGAGAGCCAACGGCCAGGGCCCTTTTCTTGTGATTACCCCGTGATTTTAACAGCCTCAGCTGCGCTGTATTTTGGCTAGACGCTTTTCTTGGGACCAGGCCAAGGGCACACATGATTGGTCAGGGTCTGTCTGGGGCTTACACATAGTGGGCTTATCCTAGTTTGACCTGTGGCGTTCAGTAACTTAAGGTTAAAAAAAAGTGGAATTACAAAACAGCTGGATGCTTGGATCAGTTTTGCCACTTTGCTCATAATGTTCAAAGGATTAGGACTTTGTAAATCTATCTCTTGTCAACATCCTAATCTTCACTCCAGAGCTGGTGACTCATGTGGTGCCACCACTGTGTCCTTGTCTCGTGGACCTATGGGGGTTCCCTGAGCTAGAGATGGCTTTGTGCCCGATGCGTAAAGAAGGGACAGACTGATATGCAGGAAAAGGGGGGAGCGTATGCAGAAAGAGAGAATAGAGGGAAGTCAAAGTGAGGCGACATGACGTAATAGCAGACAGTGAGAACTTGTAACAGCACTAAACAGCTTCCGAGACGGAGAGATTTAACTTCAGATAAACTGGAGCTACTTTTCCACATCATTTTCAAACCACTCATAAGTCAGCATGCATTGCTCAGAAGTACTATCCATGACTTGTTAGTAAAATGAAGAAGAAAGTGTGCATATCAGCCAAAGACACCAACCCTGAGTTCTACATCCTGTAGGCCATTGGTTCCCAACCTTTTTGTCTGATGTACCCCCACAGCCCTGCCAGATGAACCCTTCGCTGACCCCACCCACCATCATCCAACCGTTACAGCTTTAACTGTTTATCCACTGTTTCAACTAGTTTTCAATATACAAGCATAATGAAAACTATAAATATATAGTTTTAAAAAGTGAATCTTGTCTTTTGGATGTCATAGGGCTGGGCAATATATCAAAATTGTATCGATATTGTGATATGAGACTCGATATTGTCTTAGATTGTGGATAACGTAATTTCGTTATATGGTAGATGTTGTCTTTTCCTGGTTTTAAAGGCCACATTAGTTTTTATATCCACATTTAATGATGATTATTTATCTAAAATCTAATTGTGTAAATATTTTGTTAAAACACCAATTTTCAACCTTGCAATACCGTCGCATTATCGACATTGAGGTATTTAGTCAATAATATCGTGAGATCAGATTTGCCAGAAACAAAACAACAGGCACGCCACACACATTTGTTTGGGCTTGCGAGCCGGCCAAAGAGTAGTAACGTTACGTTTTGAGTGGATGGTGAGCGTGACACGCTGAAATGGATGCCAGTAAGATTCTGAATGGAAAGTTTACTTTTTAAAAGTTGCCAAATGGTTCCATTGATAAGACCAAAGTGATCTGTGTTTTGTCGTGAACTGAGCTATTATCACAGCACGTCCAGTCTGAAATGCCAACTGATGGCCAAGCGCACATCTAATCCCAATTCTCTGCCCCCTTGTTGAAGTACTTTTTTCACCCTTTTATTGATGGACAGTGTTACACTGTATAAGAGATTATTATTTTTATTTTTATTTTTTTTACAGTAGGCTATATGCCAATGTTGTTTTTAATTAAAAACAAATTGCACAAAGCAAGCAATCCACTTTTGCATGTTGATGTTAAAAAAACAAATCAAGGGACATTTAGAATAGATAAAAATGTGTGATTAATTGTGAGTTAACTATGACATTAATGTGATTAATCGCTATTAAATATTTTAACTGTTTGACAGCACTAATTAAATTAGCTGAGCTACATTACAATTTTTCCACGTACCCCTTGGCAACTGCATAGTTTGTCATTCCAATGAATAATGAATAATGCTGTATGTCCTCTTTTTTCACAAGTTTGAAACTATTAATATTATGTAGTAATTTACAGTATTACATTTTTACCCAATATGAACCATACATCTGACAGACTGACAAAACAATTACGTTATGATTGCAGTATTTCAGAAGAACAAACTGCTCAAAAATGTTATTTGATCTTTTTTTTTTTTTTTTTTAAGGAAAAAGTCTTCCATCTGCATTATGTCCATGTCCATTATTAGTTGTTTAAATCAAAAGTTAGGAAGCACTGCTGAACATTCCCGATGTTTAGCCTCCAAATGGAACATAATGATTTTATAATTAAATGCATGTTGTCCACTGGCAATTGTTTGAAGATTTTCAGCCACCAAATGTCCAAACATAACCTACAGCGGATATCTTTTACAAGAGAAAGCCTCAATTGTCAACATATGTGTAAACCTAAATAAAAAGGCCTGAAAATAAGCCTCATTACAAACCACCGGATGGTTTACATTTGCCTGTGAAATAAATCAACAAAAATACTTTGGTTGAGGTTTGCCCACTGCAGCCAAATCACTTCTGCAGAAACTCCTTGCTCACTAAATCTCTTACATACCAAACAATCTGGAGGCAAAACAGCCTTTAAGGAGCCCTTAAACTTTATTTACCTCTCAACATGGTACTAGAGGAAGGTAGGCCTTTGCATCTTTTTAAAGGGCTCTCTGTGGACTCAGTGTGGAGCCTGGACTGGAAGACTATATTAATTCTTTTGGTGCCTGGAACCAAACCAACCCTTTATCTATGAAGCGCTATACAGCAACAAAAGGAGATGTCTAAAAATACTAAACAGCAGGGCTGGTTTCAGACCTCCTGTAAATATACTGTATTACAACTTATAGTACATGCAAATTAAGGGTACAACAAACCATTATTTTCATTATTCTTTAAAAATAAAAGCTAAAAATATTTTAGCAACAGTGATATAAAGAAAAGAAGAGCAGTAAATTCTCATGTTTGAAAGACTTTAACCTGCACATATTTGGTAGCTTAAGTTTTCTTGATGAAGGACTTAAACGATAATCAATATGGCCTAATTGATCTGGCGGTAATGATATTGAATGAATGAATACTTAAAAAGGGAGGTTTTTTTTGGCCAAGTTTTGTTTTTTATCTAGTCCAAAGGATGAATGCTATTATTACATTGTACATTAATCATTTAGTTCATAACTTTAAAAAGGTTTTTACCGTAATTAAATTATTTAATATAAAAAAATTATGTCAAGTTATATATAGGCTACACAATTAGGCCAATATCATATATGTATGCTGAATTATTTTCTTGAACTACAGCTCTAACATTGTGTTGAATGGTTGTGTATTTTGCTATAAGTGTGACAGTGCACGAATGCGCGCGCACACACACACACACAGGTGATGACTGTAGCCATTCTGTGCAATTCACTTTGATGAAAACTCAAGATGAAATCAACCTTGAGCCAAGCAGCAGCAGCAATCATACTTTCCCACACATAAATGAAGGTATAGGGAGTTTATGTGGTTCGGAAAAATGCAATAAAACCCCTTTCTGTGAATGCGGCCATCTGTGGAACTTTAAAAGAACTTCCTGTAAACAAGACTGAGGAGAACAAATCCTCTCACACTCGTCCAACACTCCCCTGCCGCCTAAAATAAGCCTTTCATCTTTGTTTTCCTCCGCCCCGCCCCCTTGCTTTGCCTTGCTTTCCACCTTGGATCTTTGACTTTCCGCTTTCTTTCTCTTAGCCTGCCTCTCTGTCTCTTTCTTCAGTCTGTGTCTTCCTTCTCGCTCTCCATTTCTTCCTTTCCTGACTTGTCCACAAAGCACCTTGCTGGTGTAAATGCACTTCTATTTTCCCTGAATTCATGATGCAATTTTTACTTGTTACTATAGCAAATTGTTAAAATTGGGACAACTTTAATTAACTTTTGTGGTGACAAATTACAAATTATAAAGATTATATTTAATAGGATGTGACAGATGAAAAGAATGCTATTAATGAGAATATATTGTGACTTGCACTTATATAAATTAAATGCTAAATTATCTGGATTTCTTCCTTATTTCCATTCGTGTGAATTCTTGTTGGATTCTGAAAATCTTTTCATCGGAACATTACACAATATCCTTAATTTTTTTTGAGCTGGTGTTTATAAACAGTTATAATCCATAAAAGAGCCTCATGACATATTTGATTTGGGAGCATTTATTCCCATGTTTTACTCGCATTAAATATCAGCCGCAATCAAATTCAATCAGCAAGGCCTGGACACTGTCTCAGAACACTGCCACTGATGTGTTAGGTTTTATTAGATCCAAAGCTGATGTAAAGCAGTCGTACAGAACATGCTTTTTTTCTTCTATTTTGTGTGTCATAGCAAAAATGTAAATAAAAACATAAAATAAGATTGTAAAAAACGGTATTATTACAGAGGATAAACCGTAGTAAGATAGAATCAGAAATTTAGTTTTGTCAACATTCAGTTGGGATTTACTACACGGTCCGTGACATGGCAGCAGACATTCCCCACTGTATCAAAGCTGGCATAAAAAATATTTAAAAGAAATAAAGATTTTTTTTTTTAATCAACATTTATGTGAGAACAAAAAGGTCACATTACAACATATTTTCACGTCAACAGTAATTGTCATGGTTGCATGCTTCTGCTTCTACTAGTTCTTTGTACAGTGCATTTAGACAAGTTAAACCAACTCTGGACTGTCTGAACACACTCTGTGACAAATAAACTGAAGTAGGTGTGTTTTTCTACTCAGAGTTTGGTGTGTTTTGCTCTGGTTTTCCGGACAGTATCAGTTTGATTTTTACGGCTTACTGAGGAAGCCCAGATAGACTAGTAAAGCCAACTGGGCAGCAGTGAATTGGGTTAGACCATTGTGAATGTATGTACATGTGTGTAATGGCTAATTGATGTCAGGTGGAAAAGACTGGCTACTTCCTCCATCTGTGCCAACTTTTAACGTATGGAGAGAGGAAGGAAGACAGAGTGCGAAAGAAAAAGAAAGAAAGTGAGAGCGGAGAAGCCACATGGTTCATATTCTGTTTGTCAGTACCCAGTTTACCTTTGAAAAATAATGTCACTCCAGTTAAAGGACTTTTTCTAAAAATAAAAAAATTCCTGCTGTCTAAAAGGATTAAATGTTTTCCCCTTAAAGGATGGAGTTGGCCCTGTTTTATATTATTTTCTTCAACAAATCCCATTAAAGGCCAAAACCAACAATGTATTAGTCAGTCTCTCGATACTTTGTGTTTTCCTTCCCTGTCTGTGGGAAGCCTATTTCTTCCCACTGAGGAAGTAAATCTTTAAAAATCGGTCTTGAATATATAATTTTGTGTAGAAATATGCTGTATAAGTGCAGTTTATTTTACATTTTTTATTTAAGACTCCATCATTTCTTTGGCCATCCTCAGCTTTCCTCGTCAATAAACAACTTCATTTTCTTTAAGAATCTGCTGCGTTAAGTTGTTAATTGATGAAGAAAGCTGAGGATGGCCAAATAAATGATGAATTGAGAAGCCAATTACACTCTAATTGAAACTCTCTTTTGGTAAAAACAAAGTACAGTAACCGGGCCAAAAATATATTATGAGTTTGAATGTAAGAGCTGTTATTATGAACATTACAACAAAAGACATTTAGCAGCCTTAAAAAGAAGAGAGAACCCTCCAAAGCCCGCCACGTACACCATGGATCTGACCATGGATCTTAATATTTACTCATCTAGTCACAGACAACATTAAAATGGGCCTCGCTCATTACATCATACAATTTTCAAAATTTGTGACCACTGGTTTTGTAAGTTTTCTTTGTTTTATTAAAGCTTTATGTAGTGCAAAATCAGGTCCTGATCTCTCACAGATAATCACACAAACGTGTTTTAAAAAATGAATATGCAGATATATCAAGGTTGCCCAGCTAAAAACATATACATATATATATATATATATATATATATATATATATATATATATGTATGTGTTTTTTCTAATTCATATAAAAATGTGAAGTGACTGGATTGCAATTACACAGTTTAAACTTCCTAAAACTACAACACTATAAAAGCACATATAAACCGTTTTAAACTAGCACCACTCTCCAAAACACATGATTCTCGCTCAACTCCTTCATTTTTACGTTCACAACAGCCACCACAAACTTCACTCACCTCTGAAACTTTACTGAAGCAGAAATTGCTCTCAAACTTACACCAACTTTGAGTAGAGATACTTAAAGAAAAACCTGATGCCTCCACATGCTCAAACTGAAGAGATCCAATTTTCACAGGGTATAGCTCAAGGACAACACAGCTCGCAGGGTATGGACATGCTGCCTGCAAAAGCCTCCAAGCTTAAGTCCAAGCTCAAACTGTGCTCCGAGCGTTGCTTTGCTCCACCTCCTTCAAACTCCTCTTTAAGTGGAAGGGTGTGGACTGAGTCGAAGCTATGACTAAAGAGAGTCCACATCATTCACACAAGTTTGCCTCTTGAAAACCACACCCAGTAAAAGAGAGAGAGAGAGAGAGAAAGAGAGAGAGAGCGAGAACAAGAGAGAAAGACAGAGCAGAAATGTAAACACTGAATTTTTCCTTTAATAACAAGAGAGGTGGTGTGAGGAAACTTCGGGTTTTTGGGTCACCCAAGGCCCTGAAATAACCAGGCAGTACTTTCTGTTATGAAAAGAAAATTATGACGCAGAGCAGTGGTCATTTCAGGATGTTTATGTTATTTGGCAGACGCTCTGAACTTTATAAGATGGCGGTAGGCGTACGGTGGGCCCTGACGTTAAACATCGGGATAACGAGATAAAAGGGATTAGTTTGTGTGTGTTCTCATGCCTCCACACGCTCCTCTGTGTCTGCACATTTGGCTGCACAATGTATACATTTGCGAACATGTGCATATGTTAATGTGTTTGTAGACACGGGAGCGGCCTATAGTTTTGGGGTTGCCTGCGCCTCCACTCTGATGGCTAACAGCTGTCATCTCTTTCCTGTCTGAGTGGGTATACAATCCATGCTATAATGCAGTAATCATACAGTATGCCTACATCTGTTTGGCCTTAACCAAACACATGCGATCCCAGAGCAATTCTTCTGCCCCTGCCGTTTATTTGATCTCACTTTATTCTAACATAACATAAGGCCCTTTGGTGGCTGCTTTCATCCGAAGGGGTTTTACAATGCATTGAGTGCAGTAGGGCTTGGCGAGAATCAAAGTCCTATTCGTGGCCATGTTTGTGCCACGTTCTACCTTTTTAAATATATTTTAGTGCGACACAGCTTTGGATTAAAGTCATCAAAACTCACATGGCACAATACGCTTCCTGGAAAACTAGTCCATGTCTTTAAAACAATTCCTGCTGTTGGGCGCCTGGGTAGCTCACCTTGTAGAGCAGGTGCCCACACGTAGAGGTTTACTCCTCTACGTAGACTCTGACCTGCGGACCTTTGCTGCATGTCATTCCCCTTCTCTCTCCCTTTCTATTTATGGCCAAATATGTCATTTCCCTTCTCTCTCCCCTTTCATGTTAAAGCTGTTTATACAAATAGACCTAAAATGCCCCAAAAAAAATCCTGCTGTTTAAAAGGACTAAATGTTTTCCCCTTAAAAGATAGAGTTGGCACTGTTTTATAGTTTCATTGTCTTCAACAACTCCCATTAAAGGCCAAAACAACAATGTGTTAATCAATCTCTCGATACTTTCCGTTTTCCCGTCTGTGCGAAGCCTATTTCTTTCTGCTGAGGAAGTAAATCTTTAAAAATCGGTCTTGAATATATAATTTTGTGTAGATATAAGTGCAGATATTTTACATTTTTTATTAAGGACGTTTTTAGTGACGGATTAACGCACATTTGGTGCTCTAGTGAATACACAGCACCAGCTGTAATTTAACTGTGGTGTTGCCTCAAAATAAAGTACAGTGTCCAGGTTCATCATAATAAAGACACATGTCATTCAGAGTCACACTGTGGCACATTGATGTGTTTTAAAGGTTTTGGATATTAATCAAGCTTCTTGGGGCAAAGGAATAAGTTACCTTGGACATATTAAAATATTAAGTAGCCAGCACATTTTTTAAAAGGAAGGTTTAATGACTTGACTTGGAGTGATTTTGTTGATGATCATATACTGTATACATAAATTGTGTTGGTTTGTTACCATGTCACCCAGTAACCTTGACTCCTGCATATTTAATAGCTTTATATCAAGGATTACAATGGAGTTTAGTAGGGCACTCAAAGAGCACAGACCTCTGCCAAGGCATGCCCTTATAATATTTCACAATGTTAATGCAGTGTGAATTCTCCCAGTCGGGAAGTAATTTTTCTTCTTTACTCGGACACCACAAGAGTGTAGCACACATGCCCTTTCTTGCAATGTTAACAAAAGTGAAAACAAATCCGAATTTATTTATTAAAAAAATAAAGTTTTTCGGATCCGCTCAAAATGTAATTGGTTCTTTCTTGGTCCATGCTATACCCTTCCACCAAGTTACATGAACATCTGGCCAGTAGTTTTCCCTTAATCCTGCTGGCATACAAACAAACCAACTGACAAACAAACAGACAAACCGAGCCAAAACATAACCTCCTTAGCGGAGGTTGACTCTTTGAAGTTGTGTCTAATTTGATGTCCTTCTACAAGTATAATGTTGCAAAAACTAAACTTAAAGTCTCAGTGAAGTTCAGCATTGAATATGCACTTTCACTCAAGGAAGACTCAACATTGATGACTTTGTAGCTAAGGTGTGAAAACAAACAACTCCTTTCCTCACCTTTTTAATATTTCCTTTTCCAGTGAGTTTCTTCTGGCTTATGTTAATATCACAATTATTGCAAAGTTTGTACATGCAGCGTTTGAGAAGTAATCATTCATAAAAATTGACATTGAAACCAGAGGTGGTGATTGGAAGGTAGCCAAGCTGGCCGATGGTTGTCCATTAATTTCTATTTATGGCCAAATATTATGTTGCTAGGGAACATCGAGCTCTATAGAACTTATCAAATTAACATTAACAGCCCAGCGAGAGCGTCAGCAACATATATGCCAAATCTCATAATTTCCCTCTTAACAGAGCTTGTGACACAACAAAGAAATGTTCCAGGAAAAGATGCAAAAGCTGCCGCTGGTACTTCAACTGACCATCAATGATACCAAACCCTCACAAACTTCAGTAAATAGTGTTTATGAGTATGGCTGGCTTAATTTACCGTGACTAAATGGATGCTGAAATATTGACAAAGCCTTTCCAAGGAGCCAAATAAGGTGCAAGCTCACAAAGTATAAAAAAGTCTTATTTGGTTTGGCAGGTTGCCGAGATGGCAGGTGAAAACAAAGGCCACCTATGCACTCAGTATCAGTGACAAGAAAAAGAAAACCAGACAGGCAATCCTGCCAGCAACACTTTCACCTGTGCTGCAGACAAAACCTGAGTGCTGGGAGAAATGTGTGAGAGCAAGAAATGTAGTTCCATTAAACATTTCCTTGCAGATTTGCACAGTTGAACATCTTTTGCTGACAGAACGGATGTTTTTAAGGATATTTTGAGTATGAACAGTATGTACTTTGTGCGTGCGTTTGTGCGTGCTTGCGTGCGTACGTGCGTGTGTGAGAGAGAATTAGTCATCCCGGATTGACCCCACCCTACGTGGGAGGTTGATGTGGCGGGCTGGGAGTATTTGGCCGGTCCCAGTCAGAATTGCCCACATAACTGGCCTCTTTGTTCCAAATGTCACTCCTCTCAAAGGACGAGAAGGGATCCCATCACTGCCTTTCACGCTCTTTCCGTGTCTTTCTCTGTTGCTCTGTTTCCGCCATGACTGAGCCCAACCCACAGAACACTACTGATGGTTGCCAGGGTGAGGTGTTATACATACTAGCGTAATTTTTTCTGTTTCATTTCAAATACAGCCTGAGGGCTTGTCTTTGGAGCTCATTAATCTTCACAAAAATACAAATTTGTAATCCAATGCATTGTCTGTGTTTGCCTGAGAAAAACTGTCAGATTGGCTCCTTTAGTGATGACACCCTGAGGGTCCCCCAAACATCTTGTTGACGTATCGTCCTGTAAGCGTATCCTTCTCATTTCTTTTCTGCGTTACTTCCTGGTGCACACGACCAACTGAAATTTTGCTTTCGTGGGAATGTTTGAAGTTGTTTAGCTAATTACGGAAATGCCAAAAAAGAAAGTGTCATGCTCTAGTTGAGGAGAATCAGATTTACTGAAATTCTTATGGTGTCAAATGGGTTATTATAAAAACAGAGCCAAACCAAGTAGGCTTGCCTTGTTGCACAAGGAAAGTGGAAAGTGAGAGACATCCATGTAACTATAGGCATGCAACTATCCTGGAAATGTACCTCCATTGATCCAGACTATTTTTATATTGACAATGTTATATTAACAAGGAGTGGGGTTGGAGGGTGTTTTCATGACTAAAATAGGGTTAGGCTACAAGGAGGTTAGATGTTTCATTTCCCCTACCTCCTCTGAAAAACTCTCAGGTGACTTTTGTTTTTTATTCATGTTAGCTGCCTAATTGAAACAATAAAGTTGGATTTAGTTACGAGTTAACGGGAGTCCTGCCAATTTGCCCATTGATAGCACCTTGTGTATATTGCCCATGATTGGAATAATGCTGTAATTATATTCTTCACATTGACTGTGTTTACATTCTTTCATTTACTTTGATAACCTTTAAAATGACTTCACATTACAGAACCCAAAACTACTGTCATACAATCTCTGTGTTTCCAGGCCAAGGCCAAGTGGTTGGGAACCACAGACCTAAATGGCGTCAGTGCGTCCAAACGCCATCAAAGGAATATGTGGCTGCGAGTGTCACATATTTTGTGATTACCAGTCAAAAAGAGACTTTTCTCCTAAGAAAAACGGCAGCATTAGTTGTTAAAGCAAGTGCCCCAAAACTGCATACAACATGTTTATGTTAAAATGACAAAGCCCTCTAGTGGCCCAAGTTATCAGGGTTGCAAGTCATTATTATAAAGCGTTATTATAGAGTGCCAAAGTCTGCAGATAGGTTAACAAAACGTTGGATTTAACTAAGAAGATCTCTAGTAGTTTCTTGTTTCAAACGGTGAGTCAATATTGTTTTTTTTGTTTTTTTTATCAAATGTTTGTGTTCATTTTTGAAAAAGATAATGTACAATAATAACCAATATAAAACAAGACACAGCAATTGACAACCAAAAAACAATGAGAGCAAAAATGACAGCAGGACAAAACTAAGGGCAAAAAACCTCACTCCCTCCCCCCGCCCCAGGACACCCCAGGAATAATGATTGCAAATTGGAACAGGTAAGATAATGGATGCATTATAAAAACTGGGAGGGGGGGCCCCATTCCTTTCTATGAGAGTTGCTCAGTGGCAAATGAAGCCAAAGAAGTTTAAAGTGTTCATATTATGATCTTTGTCTTTTTCCCTTTCCTTTGTTGTGTTATATATGTTTTCTGTGCACGTTATAGGTTTACAAACTGAAAAAGCCCAAAGTCCACCCAAAGGTACTTACCATCTCCCACAGAAAACACTGTTTACAAACTGCTCCAAACAGCTCAATTGTAGTCCAGCCTTTACTTCCGTGACGAACATGCGTCACTTTGTAACACACATTATAATGCTGGCCTAGCTGCTATCATGGCACTCACTCATGTTCTGCAACTGACTAGCTTGCAGTACTACGTATGTGCAACTCAAAGATGGTACAGAAGTGAGATGCCTCACTCTGAAGATACTACTGGGGTTGTGATGCTTGATGAAATGTATCCACTGC
Organism: Percina caprodes; assembly: GCA_013375575.1. Lineage (NCBI taxonomy): Eukaryota > Metazoa > Chordata > Actinopteri > Perciformes > Percidae > Percina > Percina caprodes. The sequence goes on from JABXJD010001602.1 coordinate 72,692, forward strand.
ATTACATGACAGACCCGAAGTTGTAATTCAACCGTTTGGTCACTATGTCAAAATGGTTTCAAGGCCCGCCTTAGGTCCTGGTGGCCTGAATAAGATATATAGATTGGCTACTTCAATTTTTCAGCATTCTAGACCCAAAATCAATATTGGACTCAACTCTGATCTGCGAGTCAACACTGTTGTTTTTTAAAGCATGACCACAATCCCCTAACCACGTGTTTGTTATTGCAACCATGACAACAAAGCTCCCCATAACCTTAACGTCTGAGTAATTTTAAACCAAACAACGATCTTTTGCTAATCTTAACCAAACCTTAACCATAGAATTGTCACACCATTCAACAGATTTATTTTTCAACAAGGATTTGTAGCAGTTTAGGAAGACAAACAAATTATATTGATGTTCATATGCATACAGTAATTCCCAAAATTACTTCCTACCTGGGGCATGCAAAACCTTTACGAGTCCTTGCAATTTTAAAGTTAGATAATTATTTTTGACCTCAAATTACTCGAATATCAGGCTGAGGTTCAGATTTTGACAACAAATCACATATCAATTCCTAGTGAGGCTGTGACAGTCCTGTTTTGTTGTCAGGTTATTAGCAAGAGATAAAACTCAATGCACTGTGCACCCACATCAGCAACTTTAGGCAGGTGCCTCTTCACACTGATTCTTAAAACAGCAACAGCACTTCGTAAAGTTTTGTTCATGGAACTTTACAGCACTGAGGTGTCCAGTTAATTTCCAGGGCATCACTTCACACAGTATGACTAAGCCTCTTAGGAGAACGGTTGCTCCACCTATGACTGTTAAAGCAAGGTTGGGTACCTGTATACTAAGAGCATAAGAAGAAACTGCTACTGTGCTCTTTTGACCGACTCCTATGCACACCCTTTTAATAAGATGATTATTATGTGGTTTATTCTTGTATTTCAAGATGAGCTGTTAGCAGTGACTCAGTTTTTGGTAAAATCAGTTGGCACCGAGACATTCATAAAGCACAAGAGTATTGAAACAGGCTGCAGAACAGGCGTGGCCATCATTACTTGAACAATTATTTAATGAAAATAATTGTAACCATTTAGATATCACTTTTATGAAACTAATTTCAAAAACTCTAACTTACTAACTTATTTTACACAAGTGAAGCTAATAGGAATGTCAAATTAAAGCACACAACCTAGATGAAGTAATTGTAGTATTTTATGTTGTAAAATATATAACTAAATCTTCATTCCAATGCATTTAGGCTGATCACATTGACCAATCGGCAAATTTAGCTTCAGTTTTCCTTGGGCTACCAAAAAGGAAATAATGATTGGTACAAAGACAGGTTCTTTATTAAACATTTTTCGCTACAAATTTAATTAATCATGAGTAGTAAAACAATGAGTAGTAGTGTTTGACCAATTTGCTTAACAAAGATGCCTTCCACGTTCCATTAAAACCGTTGGATTCAGTTAAATTTTGTCTGTCAAGCAATGCCCAAATTTCACTAGCTCATGTCATATCATGCCTTTTAATTAAGATTCTACAGTGAATGCAGCAAAGGATGTCAGCAACAGGTCATAAACCGGTGTACTCTTACACTGACAAGTGAACAAGACAGGTATTAACCCTTCATCATCTGAAAAGCCTTTCCTTCAAATCAGATAATCTGACAGTGTACAGAGTACAAAGGTTCCATGTATGAAGAGGAACAGCATTAGCATTAAGCCTAGTTATTCTCATCATTATATATCAGTCAGTTTTCACTCTGTGTGTGGGATAAATGTATTTCAGATTAAATGTCATCACATCTTTGGGCTTTAGTTAAACAGTTAGCTCCTGTGGCAGCTGCAGTTATTCTACATAGGGGCCTTTTGTGTTTAAATATTCAGCTCAGCACCATCTGCTTCTTGCAAAGAAACTGTTTTCAATGTGTCAATTCATCAAAAAAACTCTGGCCCAGTAAAAACACAAAGCGAGAAACAACAAGCTGCTGTGGGAGCAGTGTGGCTCCAGTTAATTCTGTTCCCAGTTATGAATCTGTGCTGCTTATTCTCTGATGTCCTCTACTTTGAAATTTCTTCTGAGTAAAGACCAAAGTCGCTGGCTAGCTAGGAGATCAAGTCAGTTAGAGGCCATGTGGGCCCCTTAATTTCCCTTTAATGCCTACCATTAGGTTTCAATCTTGAGTGGCCTACCAGCAGCTGTCCTGCGGCAAGTTTACCATAGCAGCTACCAGCTCCAAAAGTAAAACATTTAAAAAATATGTTTTTTGTTTTCTACTAATTATCACCTGTGTCCGTCTGTGCATCACTCAGACTTTTTGGAAAGCTTGCCTTTTCTTCTGGTTTAACGCATCAATAGCTCCACATCCATACACTGAAACAATATGTATATGAGAAATCCTCAAAGGACTCAATAAACAATGCCGCTCGAAGCATAAAAAAGTCAATAAATCATCAAGATCAGGCCTGCACATTGAAATTCATAAGCACACTGATATTTTGGCAGCATGCTCACAAAAAAGAATGGAGCTATTTTATTCTATCTGTGTTCCAGTGCCAAGAAACATTAAGATGTCCCAGTATTAAATGGTACGTGAATTGGCAAGGCAGAAAGGTCAAATGTAAAATGTTTGACCTAAAGGCAATCTGGCAATATGGAAACACTTAAACAGAGGCGGTTAAACTCCATTAGCCCTACACTGTGTGTACAACCACTGAGTGGAGACAGCAACATCTAACTGACCAGATTTTTGTTTTTTTTATCTTTGTCACCTGAATTAGATTACATTTAAAAATAATAATAAGACATGTCATACAGTAATATTCAACAGCATGGCATAGAAGTAAATGAATGTAAACATTCTGGAGAAAATCATCCATGTTAACCAGCAGACCATGAAACAAGGGCTCAGTTTCATGTATTTTTCTCCATGCATGATTTTTGGACAACAATTTTTTTTAAGTCTTCTGACATTTTGTCAAATACTGGTTACTCTTGTAGTTAGAATTGGACATGTTCGCCATGTGCTCAAGGAATTTATTTAGGTGTTGGTGTCAGATGTAAAAAATAAGATTAGATAGCTGGAGGCTGGAGATAAAAAAAAAAAAGCTGTGCAACAATTGGAAATACTTATAAACATAACACAGTAATATACAAATACACAAAATAAATATATACAACTAAGTTTACAGAGAAAGTCATGCGCATATGTACAGTAGTGATCAATGATGAGTGTGTGCATGCATCAGTTGCTGGGGGGAACTGAGCTGCCCCGCCCGCTTAAAAGAGCAGACAGGATTGAAACAGCCGCTGCTTCAGCGACTTTATAGTGCAAAATCGTTACAGCGTACACTGCACAGTTTGCATGGTTTTGCACGGTCTTTTGCTGGACGTTTTGTTGGTAAATGTGAGATGCTTGAGTCGCACACGTCTCATCTTCGTAACAGAAACAAGGAAATGAATTTGGTGACGTAGCCGTGGGGGCCGCCATCTTGGACCGGTCACCCGCTCCACTCAGTGTAATGTGTTTGGCAGGTGCAATGAGCTGTCAGCGCGTTTAATTAATCACCCTCACTGAATACCAAACTGATTTTCATGCGTTTTTTTGCTGCAAAGGTCATTCATGTAGCTATGATACAGGACACATGGTTAGGCGTATTTTAATATTCATATTGTGCTTAACAGTAATAGAATATTCTGATATGATATAAAGTCACCAGACGTCCAAGATGAATATTGCAATATCAATATGAATTCCGATATTTTTAAACATATGTAAAATTACAAAATAGATTCAAAACAAATTTAACATGTTTTCCTACAACAAAAGGTTTATTTTAACTGAAAGTCATATTGGACTGGTCCAACATGAATAAATAACTGAGGACCGTGTCTACAGAACAGGACGGGTTCTACTGGTTGGACAGTTTAAATATATAAATAAAGTTAACAAGACAGCTCCACAAAATAAACTAAATATTGCATACTTATTGCAACTTTCAATATATTTGATGAATGACCAGTTGTTGCAGCTCTTATTACATAAGTATTAGGACAGATACACCTCTTTTATGTTGTGTTGACTCTGTACTCAAACACATTGCTATTGAAATGGCTATAAGAGTAACGTGCAAGTCGCGAATCTTAATTTATGTAGCAATTTTCAAAACACAGATACAAAACGCTTTACAGAACCCAGAGTGAAAGAGATAAGATAAAATGCAATCACAAGCACGAAGAGTTCATGAAACACTAACAAAAAGATTTACAGTAAACCGTACACACGCCCGCCACCCCTGAAAGAATACTGTTTTGCAGAGCTTCTTTCTCGTGCTCCCTTTCTGCAGTTCAAGAGAGGTGAGTTTTGCAATGGGGTGCAGCCTTATTTTGAGAAACACAGACACAACCAATGACAACAAGTCAGAATGATGGTTGTTGATGCCAAACTGTGTCTCCTCAATGTGTTCCTCAAGCAGAAGAACCGTTCCAATCTCCTCCCGGACGATGTGTGTGACTGTTGACACCTTAGGAGTTTGCATTGTTGAAGCTCGGCGGATCACCTTCTCTGCAGCTCTCAGCACCTTATTATAATAATAATAAAAATACATTATATTTATATAGCTGTTTACACAGTGCTCAAAAACACTTAGAACAGATAAAATAAGAACAAAGCAACCTTATATACAAATACTTTAAAAAAAAAGAATACTTAGACAAGTGTTTTCGCGCCAGTAAAAAGAGGCAGACCACCAACCACTGGAAACCAGTAGGGACCATAGACTGTGGTCCCTACTGGTTAATATTAACGGTCTATGGTAGGGACATAACACCGGGGGAAAACACCGGCCAGTACAGTAAACATAGCCTAGCTAGCTAGCTGGCTACAATGTAAGTACAATAATATCAAAGACCCTTGCTCCTTCTCAGCTCTCTGGTAATATTCTATTCACAAAATACAACCAATAGTACGGTAATGTTAAATCTTACTTGTGAAAAGTAATCCTCCAAGCCCTGTTTTCAATGGTCTGCCGATTTGAGCAGGAATATGCTGCACAGTACTCTGGCATCTTGTATCTTCTGCTGCTAAGTAACAAGTATGACCGGTCCAAGATGGTGGCTGGATTTCTTGGAACAGAAGTCATTTTGGGGGACAATGATAACAGATGTTATGAAGCAGGCAGGCACTATGATGCACTGATCCAAGGACAGATTGAAGAGACCTGCCATGACAGGTGAGGCCAGACTGTGGTCAGGCTTTGGCGAGGGGCACGGGTAGATGTCTTTCATTTTTAAATCTCTAGTAAAAGTTGTTTGTGAGTTTTCCCCCGCCGGCACATGGTGCACTAAGAACAATGTGTTGCCCACAAATGTAGCGGTGCACAGCGCATATGTAGCAGTGTAGAACTTTGTGAAACAATCCATTTAACTGTTACCGTGTTCCAAAAATAAAGCGGTGTATAGGTAAATATTTTACATAGCAAAATGAGTAGAGATAAAGAGGCTGGTTGGGAGAAAATGACAATCAGAGGTTCCGACTCAGATGCCACTGACTGAGCCTGGGAAGAAGAAAAAGTACTTTCGACCACAACCTTCCATGGTAGACTACACTAAAGTTGATATCAGGTCAACAAAATTGAATTGTAACACTTTGAAGTTGCACAACAGCAAGAAACACAAAACCTGCAGGGACCAATGCATGACCCAAAACACTGAACCCCTGCCAACTTCTTTTCAGCGGTTAGATGAGCGAAATATTAGTATTAAATTCAAATTAAAATATTTTACAAATATCAAGTCATTATTCATCTTTACATCAATGTAAAACTAGGGTATGGAAACTAAGACAACTATAAAAAGGGTGCAACCAACTGAGAAAGTTAGTTTATTGTGGGATCACAGTTCCATTCATCACATTCTGTAAACAGCTTGTTATATACAGTACATATAAGTGCCTTCAGTGCTTATGTTGTTCCTTCAATTAGCGTACACTTTTGTATAGGTACAGTATATATTTCTGACTTTGTGTAGATTTGAAAAGAATGATTCATTTAAGCCCCAAACATATTTCATTGGTTCTCATGCTTGAAGTAAGACTTTTACATAGACAGGAATTTAAAACAAAGCCAAGTGACTCAATCAGACAAGTTTAAACAATATGCTGATGAGTCTCTGCTATTAACCTGCTCTTATTGACCTTGGCCACACCCGACACCTACCCTGCTGTGACCAAGACCTTTCACTGTGCGGTCAAGTGAAGAGAAGAATGTGGTTGAAAATGTAAACATCGTAATTCACATCAGGATTCATGTCAAACTGAAAAGCATTTTGTGAACAAGAAGCAGCGCTGTGGGTCAGTGACTCATGAATTGTAACCAGTCACCCCTGGCTTTTGTTTATAATACCCTCATTGTAACTCTTAAGTTTCAGGTTACAGATGTCCAGGTGACTAATTCTGTTAAAGATAAAGTTGTTGAACCCAACTAGAGCACATCAGTACAAATGCCCTTTATACACGTACGTGGATATGATTTATTTATTTGTCCTCACAACATACAGCTTTTAAAGTGTCTATATTATGAAAAAATCCCTTTTTCTGCCTTTTGCTGTCATTTTGTGTCTCTGGAGCTTCCACGTGCATACAAACTTGGAAAAAAAAACTATCCGTGCTGTTTTGAGTGAGATATGGGTTTCTGAATGTGTCTTGCCTTCAATCTCCGGCTTTCTACGTAACTAGCCGAGACGAGATGGCTAACCGTAGCATGCTAGCACGTTCTCTATGGGAAAACACTGCTACAACACACACTAGCTCACCATAATCTACAAAAGAACGACTTACTTGTAACTGTTCTGCAGGTATTCCACAAGTGTGCCCTCGTTTAAAAGAAGACTCCCAGCTAATCCTGCCTTGCACTGACCAAAGTTGGAGAAAAAGTTATCTAGCTGATGTGATCTACTGCACATGTGTCCCAACAAAGATATTATAGAAGTGAGATGTCTCTGTAGCTAAAACAAAGACCTAAACACACAGGGTGAAAAGAGAATCTGCAGAATTGTGCAGTACAAACAACAGAAATATGGTTGTTTTTTAAAATGAAACCATGTAGTCCTATTCTGGTACAACCTCAAAATAGAATTATGAACCTGAAAATTAGCATAATATGGGCACTTTAAATTAAAATAAACCACCCTGCAGCCTTTAAAAAAAAAAAATATATATATATATATATATATTTTCTTTTTTTGGGGGGGGGCTTTTCCCTTCATTGTAGTGACAGTGGCTAGACATGAAAGAAACGGGGGGATGACAAGCAGCAAATGGCCGCAAAACGGATTTGAACCCAGGCCGCTGCCAACATAAGGCAAATGTTCTTACTGGGTGAGCTAGAGGCCGCCCCACCCTGCAGCATTTTCTAACGCTGTGACGCTACATCTTCTAGTTACTTCTTCCACGCTTTGTATGAGTTTTAACTTATTTATTGTCAGATGCAAAAGTTGTTCTCACTGAAAATCTTGGATCTCAGGCTCCTCCAATAATACTAATAAAATTTGTATAAAACAGAAAGTCACAAGTTAAAAACCAAGGGAAAAAAATAACAGTGTGAAAAGGTGTGAGCTTTAGAAAGATAGATTGCTCTGAGAGTACATGCATATTTTAGATAATTCCCCTCTCCCCCTCTCTACATGTACAAAATAGTTTTGATTTTTAAAACAGCCAGCTGAGATGTGAAGAATCTTTCATGGCTAATGCATTTGGAAGACGACTTGGCCAGATCTGTCTTTTAGTGTGAGCCCTGATTTAAGAGATAGCCCTGTCTTTAATATGATACACCTTGAAAACCTTGATGGAAAAAGGTCTTCGTTTTTCTTAGGAATTTTTGTGGAATTTT